>JAXQQM020084019.1:0-20487 GCA_034641835.2 Pinus albicaulis
TCTCCCTGGACACGCTTTAGCCTGGGCCCACCATATATTTCATCGCACATCTCTCCATTTTTGTGCTCGCTTACAGCCGTAGATCTGCCCCCCCCAGATCGGATGGTTAGCATTCAATTTCACATTCATTTCACCAAAATAATTGATCGAGCGTTTTGAACGCGAAATAGATGGTTTTCAGGAGCATAAATGTAAGCCATTAACACATATCGCATTCCCCCCACCCATTACCACTTACCACTCTGACCCCACGCGAATACCACCTCCAGTATTCCCAAAACCACTTTTTAGCTCTTCGCTCCAATGCAAAATTCAAACCATCCGCCTGCATTCCACCTCCTTTGCACTGCTCTTCTGCCTCCGCCAAAGCCCTATGAAGCAGTTTTATCCCCCAAAAATGCAGATTTTATTTAATTGTTTATTTTTTGGTTGCAGGTTTTCATGGTGGTTAAATATTGAAGCTGCCCCACAGCAAAATTGTTGCAGAAGCTGAGGATGACGATCCTCAGGACCTAATTCAATGCAAAAAGGGAAGACGAGTTAAATTTCCAAGTTTTTACCAGTGCATCATGAACACTGGTCATTCATTAAAACCCTCCAACATGTAAAGAAACCCTGCATACAGACAATCAAATGAAGATTGAAGACAGAAGATTAAAGGCTCGATAGCAGATTAAAAGAAAAAACGTAGTCAAAGATAAGCAGATAAAGGTCCAAATCAAACGGATAAAGAGTTAAGGTTAGTTATGTTGCCTGAAGAGCCTCAAATATGTCAAAGGGAAGCAGTTATTACACAACTATTAAGGCAGTCATTGTAAGGGTATGGGTGGTCTCAAAACCCATACTGTATGCCTTACTTGTACCATAAGAAAGGATAAGACTGCAGCAATGAGAAGACTTCTCCACAAAGACACTCCTTGGAGCTATTACCAGCCTGACATTTAGGCTGCAAAGTCTACAAGAACTACTGGAATGGGCAAAGAAATTAATGTAATATTTATGACACAGAATGGGCATTCGATCTCCTCAGTTTTAATTGACCATTAAGACCATCTCTGTCATCTCCTCTCCCATTCACCTATAAATCCTTTCTGAACTTCCATTGTAAGGGTTGGCATTTGATGAAATCTGAAGTAATACATAGACTACTGTTTTGAAGAAGAATTGATGTTTTGAAGAAGTGTGGATGTCTTTTCTTTCCTGTTGATGAAGGAGGCCAGATCATTGGATCCCTGAGCTTGGTTTTGGTGAAGTACTCTCTATTCGTTAATGTTTTCTCCTATTTTTTTACTTTGTTCCATTATGCTTTTCCTGCAATAGAGTAAAAATGTTAGGCTAAGAAATGTCTCCTAGAAGCACCTTAGGCCTGTTTAATCTTCACTGCCTTTATGTTTTCATCTACTGAAAGGTTTTATTAAGTAGTTTTACTACTTTTAAAACCCTTAAGTTTGTTTATTTTAGAATAGTTCAAATAGTTGGTGTCAAGGTTGAATTATGGTTTTCCCTGTCTGCTTGCTGCCTCTCGAAAGCTATTCCTGAAAACACCCTTCAAACGCTATTGTCTGTAGCTTGGAAGAGAGGATTTTTTCCGATATTACCCTCAGTTTATTGCTGAGATAGTTGTGTTTGAAGGTCTTATTAATTGCAGTCTTAGATGCCTGGGTGTTCCCCATTTTATGAAGGCAATTAATTGTGTTTCTTATATGTTTTCTAACTCCTTTAAGTGAAACAATTAGAAGAAACATAGTGTTCCTCTCCTTCTTTGTCTTACTTAAAAGTTTGTCTTGTTTATGTTATCTGCATAAAGTATGTTGGTAGAATTCATGGTTAGCCCTGGCTATTTAATATTTCTTTATGTTTAGATGGTGTTGCAAGTCCCTTCGTTGAAAGGTATACATAATTAAGGAGTCTTAAACAACCCTTAAAACTATACTTTTCCTTCCAAATCCTTGATGTTCATCTCATCCCACCTATATGATTCCACAGATCCATTGACCAAGTTATATTTGCCCTTTGGTTCCCAAAATTCATCAATCGGAACTGTTTAGACTTCCACATGACTCCATTGCCCAATGGCTTGTATATTTCCACACTCTATCTATGCTGCCTAGATCATATTTTTCCAACCAAAAAACAAACAAATTTTCACCTCATAACTAGCCTAAAATCAACCTCTTAAAAGTATAAAGCTATATCCTTACAAACATATTGAGAGATCCCTCTCTGAGACTGGGATGGCTAGATCCTAGAGCTCTAAACCTTGGTTTATATGTTGCCTTTCCATTTGGTTTTCCAGTCAGCCAAATTACGGGACCCCAACATATTGGCGATCACGGTGGGACTTGTGTGTTCATAGTTGCCTAGCAACCTCTTATAGACTCTTTAGTCCTTCAACAACAATAGAAAATCATAAAACCCTAAAAAACATCCAGATTGGTTTCATAATAAACATTGGTGGTGGACCATAAACATTTTACTCTCAAAAAGACTAAAAATTTCCACCTGGCGACTCCACTAGCCCTAGTAGGCCTATAGAAATCACTGTGAGAAGAAAACAGTCCTAAAGCCTCAGCCTCTCTAAATTTTGGAAACTGAAATATGGCATCACATAGGCTCAATACTAGATCCCATCCAGATCCTAATCCTCCCACCATAGTTGATAATCCAGAAAGAATTTTGTGGCAAAATTCTAAATCTGGAAAACCAACTACTGATAAGACCATCTCAAGAAGAAGGTCTGTCCCTGAAGATCTCACAGTCTTGAAAGATCCTCACTTTGAATTACCTCACACCAGAAACATATTTAGAATCAAGTCTCAGAGTGATTTAAATCAGGCTAACCTTGAACCTGTAGATTTTCAATAGAGCTTTAGCAGAGAAGCTTCAACTTCTACTCCACCTGATTCTCAACTTCTTCATCATTTCAACTCCTTCCATAACAAATATGCTCATCATCAGTTGGCTGGCCCAAGTGTTTCTTCCACTCCTGTTCACACACACACTGTCCAAAGCACTGCAGCTCAGCCCACTTTCCCTCTTGTAAATCCACCCCTTGTAAATTCCCCCACTTTGTCCAGCCATGGCAGCATGGTATGATCCCTTAGTGTTTCCCCAACCTCTGGTTCCTTTACCCAATGAATACCAGTCCAAAATTCCACATTTCACTGGAAATGAACCCACCACTGCTCAACAACATGTAGACAAGATGAACGATGCCTTTGATTATATGGAAATAGAAGATGAGACCATCAAAATGAGATTTTTTTCTCAGATTTTGGGAGGAGAAGACAAAAAATGGTTCAAAGGCCTAACTCCCCATAGCATACATGATCTCCCTACTTTACATCAAACATTCATAAACAAATGGGAAACTAGGAAGAACCCTCTCCAAATACTGTCAGATTACAACAACCTCAAGAGAAACACTAGGGAAAGTGTACAAGATTATTGCACTAGATTTAATAGTGTGTATAACGCACTACCCCTAGAGTTGAAGCCTCCATAAGGCTCATATTTGGCCAAATTCCCTAAAGGATTTGATCCCGAAATGGCTTATCATCTAAGAGAAAGGGATCCCTTAACTCTAGAAGACATGCAGAAGGGAGCTCTTAGTGTGGAAGAAAATCTGATTGAGAAAAGAGCTAGGATGAGGGCTGAAAAGAAAGTAACATATAGGGAAGACACTACACCTTCCACATCTGACTCAAAATTAGACCATCTAGGCAAGAACCTGGAAATGTTGGAAAGAATGATGGAAAGGTTGGATGTCCAAACAAATGCTCAGAATAGGAACCAGCCTCAGAATCAGAACCAGAACTCTAGGAGAAATTCCAATCAGGATAAGCATAAAGAAAATGACCAAAAAATTAGGCCTCCCTTTCAACAAAAATATGTAGAAAAAGAGGATGAAGGGGAAACTGATAGGTTGGAAGAAAATCATGTGAACTTGATAGGATCTGATGACGGAGATGATATCTTCCTCACTGAGGAAGAACAAGGATTTTTCTCATCAAAACAAAATGAATACAATAAGGATAAGTCAGAATATTATAGGTTTGGGTTTGAAAATGCAATTATGGAAGTTCATAGACAATATGCACTTAGGAGCAAAAAGAACACACAAATTGCCAAAGACAAGAACACTAGCACTACTGTTGAAAAAACATCAGAAAATCAGCCTAAAAAATCAGCTAATAATACCAACACCCTGACCAAGAAAAATGTTTTAAACAGAGACAAAAACAACCAACCAAGTGCTGAGAAGAGCTGCCCTAGTACTTCTGCTAGTGGCCCTATCAAAACAATCCCAATTAACAGTCTTGATAAAACTTAGCCAACCAAAATTGTTGAAAGAAACATAAGCGAAAAAAACAGATGTGAATATGCTGAAAACAACACTTCCTTTCAACCTCGAAGGTGAAATTTCTAAGATCAAGATTAGCATGCCTCTAGCTAAACTGGTAACTCAGGATGTGTACAAAAGTCAAGTTTTGAAAGCCCTGAATATAAACATCGATACTAATACTTTAAACTTGACAAATGACAAACCAGAGCTGTTGTTTGGTCCTAGAATTGAAGGAAAACACCAATAAGGGGCTGTCCCTCCCTTTTATGTCAGTCTAAACATACATCATAAGATCCTACACAACGCCATGCTAGACTCTGGAGCATCACATAAACTTATGCCCAAAGTAGTAATGGAAAGCCTAGGCTTAGAAATTACTAGACCATATAAAGACTTATACTCTTTTGATTCAAGAAGGGTCAAATGCTTGGGCTTAATCAAAGATCTGTGTGTTAACCTGTCACAAATTCCTGCTAAAAGCCTAGTGATGGATATAGTGGTAGCTGACATTCCCCCAAAATATGGCATGCTTTTGTCTAGATCATGGGGAGCCAAAGTTCAAGGGAGCCTTCAAATGGATATGTCCCATGCCACCATACCAGTGTTAAATTAGTCAAACCAGAAGATTGTCTAGGGAATCCCTCATGAAATACATGGTGAGCAGCAAAGAAAATCCCAACAACTCGCCTGTCTATTCCACGCATTCAGACTTAGATTCATTTATCTTATTCAACGAAGATGAAATAACCCAACAAGAAAAGGAAAATAAGCAAGAAATCAGTGCACCAGAACATTTAAATTTACCTTTCACTCAACCAGGAAATGCCCCAAATATTAGCAGCCTTGGGCAGCAAAAAGAAAGAGAGAATTAGATAGAAGAACTCTGGAAAATGAGCTTTGATGGCTCTTGTAGCCAGGCCGGTTCAGGGGCTGGTGTATGGATACATAACACAAACAAGGGTTACTCCTATAAACTAGATTTCCCATGCACTAATAACATTGCAGAATACGAAGCCCTTATCCTTAGCTTGCATTTTCTCAAAGACTTAGGAGTTAAGAGGATATCATTCCAAGGGGATTATGAGTTAATCATTAGGCAAATCAAAGGGGAATATTCAGCCAAAAACCCCAGACTCAGAGAATATAGAAATGCTGCCTTTGATCTCCTTAAAACATTTGAAAAGTATGAACTTATTTTCGTACCAAGAGCTTAAAATCATCAAGATAATGAGCTTTCCTTTGCTGCCAGCAACTGCCAAATACCACAGATAAATGAACAGTTCAATATAAAGGTGAAAAACAGACTAACAGTGCCTGACAATGAATATTATTAGAAAGTGTTTGAAAATGATAAACACATAAATGGTTTCTTGCAGTTAGGGAATGAATTTTCCATAGCAACACCAAGTTCCAGCCATGAAAAGGATTGTTACAATAAGGAACAAACCCCTGAAATAAAGCCCTCCCTTTCTACTGATATAAATTAGTTTGAGCACCTTTTTAAAGCAGAGCTATTTGACAACCTAGACCAAAAGGACCTTGAAGTTTTACAATGTAAAGGTGATACTATACCAAAAGTCCTTGCACCATTAGAACAACTATTCAATTTCAACGACGTGGCCAAAGAACCGAAAACAGAGCCTATAGAGAATAACATTGAGGAATATAACATAGGCAGCCCCGCTGAACCCAAAATGATCAAGTTGTCCAATACCCTCCCGACCCATGTCAAACAAAAATACATAGCGCTTTTCAAAGAATTCGTAGATGTGTTTGCATGGGACTATAAAGATTTGAAATCTTATGATACTAGCATCATCCAACATAAAATCCCTCTTAAGGAAAATCAGAAGCCTTTCAAACAGAAAATAAGAAGGATAAACCCCGTTTTACTGCCTTCGGTAGAGAAATAGATTAGGAAAATGTACGATGCTGGGATCATAGTTCCTCTTAGATACTCAGAATGGGTTTCCAACCTGGTGTCTGTTAAGAAGAAGACATGGGAAATTAGGCTGTGTATTGAATTTAGGAATCTAAATAGAGCCTCCCTGAAAGATAATTACCCCTCGCCAAAGATGGATCACATACTCCAAAGGGTGGTTGGGTTTAAAAGGATATCATTGTTGGATGGGTTCTCAGGTTACAATCAGGTTTTGGGACTCCCAAGTGATCAACATAAAACTACTTTTACTACACCTTGGGGAACATTCATGTATGTCAAAATGCCATTTGGTTTGATGAATGCAGGGGCCAGTTTCTAGAGGGCCATGGACATAGCCTTCTCAGAAGACATAGGCTATTTTATAATCATTTACCTTGATGATATTACTGTCTTCTCCAAAAATGATGAAGAACATTTGATCCATTTAAGAAAGGTCTTTGAGAAATGCAGAAGGTTTGGCTTGTCTTTGTATCCCAAAAAGACACTCTTTGGCCTCCAAGAAGGAAAGCTTCTTGGTCACATAATCTCTAAAGAAGGGATCAAGGTAGACCCTAAAAGGATTGATGGTATATTGAATTTCAGCCACCCAAGAAACCTCAAATAATTGCAATCTTTCATTGGGAAAATAATTTTTTTGAGGAGGTTCATCCCCAACCTTGCTGAGCTATTAAGAAACATCACTAATATTCTTAGGAAAGAAGTAGTTGTTAAATGGACAATGCAAGCTAAGCAATCATTTGAGCTGGTAAAACAAGCCCTCACTCAAACACCGGTTCTAATTAGTCCTGATTTCACCAAGGATTTCTATATCTTCTCTTTTGCATCCGAACATACCATAGCTGCAGTATTATTGCAAAAGAATAGAATGGGGCAGGAACAACCAATATCCTTTTTTAGTAAGGCTTTGAGAGATGATCCACTCATATATAATATCATGGAGAGGCAAGGCTTAGCGCTGGTAAAAGCATTAAAGGACTTTAGAATGTACATTTTACATTCACATATCATTGCCTTTGTGCCACACACTATAGTCAAAGATATTCTAAGTCAAGACCCTGATGGTAAAAGGGGAAAATAGATTGCCACTGTTCTAGAATATTCCTTAGAGATCAGGCCCACCAAACTCACCAAGGGGTAGGGATTATCAAAACTCATGGCTGAGTCAAACTTCCAAGCTTTAGACATGAACGTGATTGATGTTTTGGAAGAAATAGAAGAATGCACAACACCATTCATTGAAGAAACATTCATGAACTCTCCTTGGTATGCTGACATCATATATGTGTTGCTTTATCTAAATGCTCCTCCTTCTTTGTAAAAAAAAAGGCTATATTTTTCAAACAGAAGGCTTTAAGTTATTGTATATTAGATGGAGTTTTGTATTGGAAAAATGTTGTGGGGATTTCGCTTAAATGTTTAATTGAGGTTGATGCAGGAAAAATCATGCATGAGCTACATGAGGGAGAATGTGGAGGACATCTTAACTGGAAGACCACAACAAACAAGATCCTCAGGTCTGGATACTATTGGCCCACCCTTTTCCCAGACACCCATAAGTTAGTCATGTCCTACCATAAGTGCAGATCTTTGAGGGCAGGAGAAAACTCTTACCAATACCTTTGCAGCCTAGCAGTGTTGAGGCTCCCTTTCAACAATGAGGCTTGGAATTCATTGGGGAAATTCACCCATCATCCTTAGCCCAACACAGATGGATCCTCACAACCACTGATTATTTTACCAAATGGATAGAGGCCATACCCACTAGGAATGCCACTGACTCTGTCATCATCAAATTAATTAAAACCAACATACTGTCCTGATTTGGTTGTCCTAGGAAAATAATCATAGAAAATGCTGCTGCCTTCAAATCCAAGAGGATGGTAGATTTATGCCATAAATATCAGATCACATTAGGCCATTCCACTACCTACTACCCCCAAGGAAACGGTCTAGCTGAATCCTCCAACAAAAGCCTTGTTAATATCATCAAAAAATTGTTGGAACAGAACCAGAAATCTTGGCATAACAAGCTTGTCCATGCCTTATGGGTTGATATATTGACTAATAAAAAGCCTATCGACATGTCTCCCTATCAGTTGGTTTACGGCATGGATGCAGTCTTCCCAACCTCTCTAGGAGTTCTAGTCATGAAACTCCTTCAAGAGGTCCAAGCTGAAGAAAACGATATGCAAAGGAGGATCAATCAGACCATACATTTGCAACAGTCAAGAGAGGAAGTATATAAAAGGACACAAGTAGTCCAAGAAGGAATCAAGAAATTATTTGATAAGAGGACCAAAGAAAATGACTTCCAAGTTGGAAATGTAGTTCTAAAATAGGATTCCAGAAGGGAAGAGAAAGGAAAACATGGAAAATTTGAAAATCTATGGAAGAGGCCCTACATTATTCATTCCATAAGGGGCCACAATGCATTTTTTCTGCAAGAGCTGAATGGAGAAGATGTGTTTTGAGGTCCTGTCAATGGCAGGATGCTCAAACACTATTTCTATCAAGAATCTTAGTTTCAGAGTTTTTCATCCATTGTACATACCATTGCATGAAAAAATGAAAAAATACAAAAAACAATAAAAAAGAGAAAAGAGGGTAGATGAAAAGAAGAAAGGTACATCCCCATACCCAAAAAAGAGAAAAATTCAACAGTGTGCAAGCCTAAATGCCACTACTTGAAAGAGCACTGCTATTTAGTCATACAGCCTAATCATGACTAGATAGATTTCAATTTACTGCTGATAGGTTAGTGAAGAAGATTTGCCAAACTGTTTAATCTTGGCTTATCAGTAGAATAGATTAGGATAGAAGAAAGAATGGTTCAAACATGCTCAAAATCTGAACCAATGAATCAAAAGAAAAAATGGCTCTAACATGATAAAAAAACTTGAGCCAAAGAAAGAAAGAAAGGCTGGTTCTAATATGCTAAAAACTTGAACCAGTAGAAGAAGAAGAGGACAACTCAAAGGGATTAAAATCATAAGCTGAAAAAGAAGGGAAGGATGTCTTTTATTTTCAGATCTTAAGCCTTCCCATTTTTTAAAATTTTCTGCAAATTAAGTCTATGAGCAGCTTGTACATATAGCCATAGACACTACAAAAAATCAGACTATTTAATCCTAGTTTGTCTGTGTTTAAATTTCTGTTTTAGAATGTAGAGAATGAAGATCTGTCAAACAGCTTAATCTTGACAGATAGTAGATTAGGTAGAGAAATTTCTGAGTCCAACTGTTTAATTTTGACTCTTGGAAGGAATAAGGGTAGCATTAGATAGTTTCATCTTTCTGATAATATGTAAAAGAGATTCCAGTCCAAATGCACTAAAGAGAAGAAAAAATGCTAGGACAAGTAGTGTGGGTAGGTAAAGGTGCTGTCTTAAAGTGTTTCATGCTGCAGGTCATTGAAGAAATACAAAGAAAATTAGCAAGAGAACAAATAAATTATGCCCAATGGAGGAGGCACTGGTCTACTAAAAGCCAGAGAATGATAAACTGAGGTTCTGGACACCTAAAGGGCAAGCTGTCCTACCCAAGTGGAGCCACTGTTAGCCATCTATAATTTCTGTTATACCTAGTAAGGGCTAGAATCAGTTTGCAACCTTCAAGAAACATCTTCAAGCTAACATGTTAGTTCTTGAAGCCTGGTTTTTCTCCCTGTCCAAAGAAGCCTACCTTCACTGATGTTTTCACCTCAAAATCTTGCTGTTTCCAAAGAGAAAATTGTTTTTCAAAAGCTCAGCTCCATCATTTCATTCCTCCATTTTTTCTTCATTATTCCTTTCATATCACTCATTTTTCCCCTCATCTATCCTCACTTCCTCCAAAGTTCCCGTTAAAACCATGAAAATCCCTTTTTATTTGGTTTTAAAACCTCTCCGTTTCCTCTATCGGAACCTAGAAAGCTCAAAAAATCCCTTTTTCGGCCTAAAAAACCAACTTTTCATATAAACAGGTTTAAGCCCCTGCGGGCTTAGTCCTCAGCCCTTTCCTCCATATAACTGTGGACCCGTGACCGTCGGCTATAGGCCTTTAGCCCCTTTCTCGATATCGAAGGTTTCTCTGCCCCTTTTTTCCTTTGTAAATTCATTTTTCCTCCCATGCGATGGTTTCTCTCCCGAACAAATCTCCACCGTTGATCTCATAGATCCAACGGCCATCGGTGGATCGCTCCATCGAAAATCGGCTTTCCACCAGGTCTCGCGTCCCTTTCCTTTTTTTTTTCCGCCCCCGATGCGATCTCTCGACTCCATCTCAGCCGCCCATTTCCCTTGAGATCCGACGGCCAGTGCTACCCTCCATTGCATCGGTGCATCGCCCTTTCCTCGCTCCCACTTCCATCTCTACTGATGAAATCCTAGCCGTCGATCTCTATTTTGATCCTACGGTCCTTCTTCGATCGTATTTGCCCCCTCCCATCGGTATTGGCCATCAAAATTTCCAAAAGCCTTATCCCCAGACCCTCTGCTCCTCCGATTTCCGATCCGACGAAATTGATCTCTGCTGTCTGTCCTTCAGATCCGATGACACACATTGATTTACCTCCTTTTGTACCCGCAACCACTTTTTTGTGTATTTTCTTTCTTTTCCCATATATTCCCGCTAGTCCCACCTGACCACGCTGGGCCTTTCCACCGTGTTTCCTTCAAATCTCCACCGTTGATTTGCTTTCCCCCTCTAGATCCAACGGTCCATAGGAATTTTCGCGCCCACTCTTCCATTGCTATCCAAAACTCATTTTCAACGCAGAAAGGGTTGTTTTTCTCCCTGGACACGCTTTGGCTTGGGCCCACCATATATTTTATCGCACATCTCTCCATTTTTCTCACTCGCTTACAACCGTAGATCTGCCCCCCCCCAGATTGGATGGTTACAATTCAATTTTGCGTTCATTTCACCAAAAGAATTGATCGAGCGTTTTGAACACAAAATAGGTGGTTTTCAGGAGCATACGTGTTAGACATTAACACGTATTGCGTTCCCCCCACTCATTACCACTTACCACTCTGACCCCGTGCAAATACCACCTCCGGTATTCCCAAAACCGGTTTTCAGCTCTTCGCTCCAATGAAAAATTCAAACCATCCGCCTACATTCCACCTCCTCTGCACTGCTCTTCTACCTCTGCCAAAGCCCTCTGAAGTAGTTTTATTCCCCATGTTACACAACAATTTGTCACCATCCCTACAATCCCCATCCCGCACATTGGAGGGCTCATTCCGTGGCCTGTGGGCAGAGTTAAGACTTGAAAATACTTTCATTGCATCCCTCTGAAGATGAGCTTTAATTGCCCTGAAGACATCTCCCTGCAAGAAACCCTAAAAATAGCTCTTTTTCCATTAGCGTGGTTCCATAGTTCAGCCCTCACGCCAAGAGGGAAATCCTCCAAAGAGGGCGCGCCAATTGGCGCTCTGTCATAGAGCCGCGCCCGCGCCAACCATATTAAGAGGTGTTTTTTAAAAATAAAAGGCGGAAGTTTCACCCTAACAAATTCTTGGATTGATTTCTATCTTGAGTTGGGAGGTTTGGCTACGGATTTCCATAGAGAGGAAGTGGTTTGCCACCTCTCATGGAAGCTTCCTTGATGATAGGGCCAATCCCATAATTATAGGGATCCCAACTCCCCTTCCTCCTTCTATAAAAGCTTGTCCATTTCCATTGCAAGCTAGTTCCAAAGAGTTCCAGAATCCCCAAGTTCCTAAGAGCTTTCATGCTGCAAAAGCCTTCTTGATTCCATAAGGCCAAATCCAAGCAAGGAGACTATTGCCAAGTATCTGGAGAGAGAGGCTTGTCCCATCCTTGATAGGCTTTATCGAGACATGTTCCGCTGACGACCCGCCAAAGGAGAATTCAACGTCTAAGCTTTGGTTGTATTCTTCTTTTTGACTCATTAATATTAAGCGACTATTGGTTATGGTTCCACTCTTGTTCTTGATCATGTTCATGGGTTATGTCCTCTTCGACTGACATATAGTTGTATATTCTGGGTTTCATGCTTGTGTTTGCGTTGTTTCTTGCATGTGCAGGTGTCCGATCACGGAGATCGTGAGGATTTTGATCTGCCAGGGAAAATCAACGGGAGCACCACCTCTTCTACAAACGACAGCGTTGGATTCCAGGTAAGCCTTTCTCACAAGTCGGTTTATTTACAATTAGGAACCTGCACTGTAGCGTGTTTGATTGTTGCTAGACCCGATCTGGGCTAGTAGGGATCGCCTCTGTCTGCAGAGGGGATTTACCTCCTCAACAATTTGGCGACTCCGCTGGGGACTCAGCTTGTTGTTTGATTTGCTAGCTATAGATGAAGCCTGAAATGCAGCCAGATAGCCTTCGAAACGCTTTTGCTCTGCATTAGCGGAGTAGATCAACGCTGCTTCAGTATATCTTCGGTTTAGTTTACAGACTGAACAACTTGGAGTGTTGTCTTCTCTTTCCAGTCAATTTCTTGGCCTTGCTTGCTTGGTCAGCTCTTTTGGGCTGGTTCTTTCTGTGAATTTGGGTCTTTTATAGCTTGAACATCACTGGTCTGATCTTAGATTGCTTATTTTTTATTTTTGCATAGAAAACTTGACTGGCGCGCTTTTTAGCATGACAGTTGCGCCAATTGGCGCCAGTTGTCCATTTATTACCTGCGCCAATCTTGATATGGCGCTAGTTTCAGCCTGACAGTCGCACCAGTGCTAGGGACTGCTGGGGTTTGCTCTGTTTTGAGCTTTCTAAGCTTGATCTGTGTGTTTAGCTTTGCCTCGCTTTGAGCCTAGATTACATGGTTCATTTGAGTCTTGGAGATTCTGCTGGAAGTGGTGAGTCTGGTCTTGGTTGGGAGAAATTCTTTGTTTTTTCATTTTCAGGCGTTGGCGCTTGTTGTCAGTTAGCAACCCGCGCCAATTGGCCATTGGCACTAGTTGTCAGTGTGCAAGTCATGCCAGTTGGCGCTAGTTGTCAATGTACAAGTCGAGCCAATTTCAGGGTGTATGAAAATTGAGACTTTTTCCCTAAATCCTTCACCAGTGTGTCTTTCCCTTCCGGTCTTTTCACTGTATGAGCATAGATTACATTGATCATTGTTTGAAATGTCTTCTTTCCATGATTGTTTGATGTAAAAGGGAATGAATGCCTTGTTTTGATCTCTTGCTTTGGAAGTCCTCTTTGTGTTTGACCTCATATGTCTTGTCGCCTTTTGAGGGATTTCGTGATAAAGTGTTTGAAACAACGATTGCATTCTTAGTGTTTGTTTACATCTCTTTTGCATTCATCCTTCATTAAGAAGATTTGCATTTATTTAGTTTTCGTCTCAAAGTGTTCTTTTTGTTAAAATGCATTAGATCACATTGCATTGAAGAGTATTTTGAGATTTATCATTGAACTTAGATCACATTGTTTAATGATTGAAAGCTAAAAATCGCTTCGAGTGCATTCTCTTTCATTAAAAGCATGCATTAAGTAGATTCTCATTTCATCGAATAATGCATTGATTGCATTCTTATAATTTGAAAAGGAAAAGGAAATTGTGCATAGATTACAATTGCATAGTTTTTGAAAAAGAGGATTTTGCATAGATCACATTGCATTATTTGCTTCGTTGAATGTTTTAGAATACTTTTGGATAGTGAAAGTCATCTAGTTTGGAAAATTTTCGTTTTCAGTTTTGCTGTTTGTTGCATCATTGTTTGAAGCTCTTCCCTTAACTAGATAGCATTCATCGAATTGAAAAGATTTATTTTCTCATATAGCTGCATATAGGAGATTGTCATATGACATATGGTAGGGCTTGAAACCGAAACATAATTGAAGATCAACCATAAAATTTCCTCAATTTACCTAAGGAAGAATTGACACATTAACGAACATTTAGAGGTCTAGGTTAGAGACATGTTTCGGCATCGTTAAACCTAGTAGCTGTCGTTCGCCTCTTGGCTTTAGACAGCACTAGTACGGACTTGTGCTCCCCGTACCGTCGCGTATATAAAGGGAGACCCCACTAGGTTTCTATCCTTTATCCATAGGAAGCCGAGTCTATCGACCTATACCCGTGATACACCGAACACAACATTCGGGGAGATTGCCTGCATGTACGTTAAGTCCTTGGTTGATTTCTCTTTCATTTTGAAACCAAGGTGTATATTGCAGTTCACGGTTATTTGGTACACCCTTTGCCTAGCATTCCCGAGCAGTCATTTTGATCTTTTCTGACTCTTTAAATTTGAAAAGGATCATCAAGCGCTTGTCCTTTCACGCTTGTTTCCAATCTGAAAGTGATAGAGTCACCTTTTTCCTGTTTCTTGACTCTTAAAATATGAAACGGTAGAGTTTTGTTTCAATGTTTTAAAATTAACTGCCCACGAAATATTCCTGGTTAAAGTTAGTTTCCTTAGGGTGTTGTTCTGAAGATCGTTTCTGATGGCAACTTTTCCAGAGTTCACCAACCAAGGAATCCCCTTCGATGGGAATCCTGGTCCTTTTCCTCCTTTTGGAAATGTTGGTGCTCCTTATATGGCAACGTTGTCCCTTCCTGGGTTAACTGTTGGGTTGCCTGTTTGGTTGTTTTCAACCTCTATGGTCTCAAATGTCTCGGCTACTGTTCAATCAATTCCTCCACCTGAACAACATCATGTTGATTCCAAGTTGGACCTCTCCCCTTCTTCGCCTATTTCTGCGTCCTCCTCTTCTACTTCGCCTGGTGAAAGTCTGGATTCGAGTAACCATGTGGCTAAGAAGAAGAATAAGAAGAAAAAGAAGAAGAAGTCCGATAAAGGAGAGGCTAGCTCTATGGCTATTGCGCTTAAGAAGTCTCCTCTTGATTAGCCTTCCAACCCTCCCCGGAAAGTCAAGTTCCCTTGCATGTTGTGCATAGGAGACCATCTTCTTCAAGACTGCCCTGGCGTTCCCAAGGTGCTTGAAGAATGGTCCAGTGGTCATCCGCTGTTGCCTTTGGCTTCTGGGAGTCAGGTTGGGGGCACGTCTTCAGCTGCTATTGGTAAGGCTCCTAAGAAGCAGGGTAAGATTACCAATCCATTCAAGTTGTGTGAAGGGCACCATGCCATTCACCTTTTTTCGTATATGGATGAAGCCAAGTGAGTTTTGGACAACCCAATCGGTTCTACACCATGCCTTCAAGATGGTTATAATTGACTTTCTTTGAGTCCTCCACTAGCTGATCCTACGATTGGTCAAGAGTCATCCTTGGTCGATCCTGCTCCCTCGAAAATTCAAATTCATAAATCCATTCTCGACCAACCATTGGTCGTGGGATCGGTTAAGCTGGCCCCATCTTCAGTGCACCAAGTCTTTTTCGTTGAGAGTGGACCTCACACCCCTCAGGTTCTTCTTATTTCTTCAGATTCTTCGGACTTGGAGAAAGATTCTCCTGTCTCGCATCCTGGCTAGCCGCTCCTCTACCTCCCGTGATGGAGGTCCCGGAGGATACTCCTCCCACCTTCGAGATGGAGGCTGTGGAGGATGCTCCTTCTTCTATTGTAACACCAGGGGAAGACCATCTCAATTCAATGGTAGCTCCTCCAAGTAGTTTGGTCTCTTCCTTTGATTGGAGTCGATTTGCAGGATACCGCCTTCCGTCTTATGTGCCTTTTGAGATAACAAGACATCAAGATGCTTTTGTCCTGTCCCAACACACTACTATGCATAAAGGCGCGTCGTTAGTGTTCAGTCCTCGAATACCTTGCAAGCTTTTGGTTCACTGGCCGCTTGCGCTCGTTACGTAACTGCTGCATTTAACAGAAGAACTAGTCAACCATTGGGGCTCCTTCCAAGGTTACCTGTTAATTTTGGAGGTAAAACCATCCATATGGACGTGATGGTTGTTCCAGGCCCCTTGGATTTCAATCTACTTTTGGGGCGCGATTACACCAATGCCATGGGAGCTCTTGTCTCCTCCCTTTTTCGTGTGGTCTATTTTCCACATGAAGGACAGATCGTGACCATTGATCAGCTTTCGTTGTTTGGTCCCGATGTGGCAACTGGCCCACCATCATCCCTTCCTGGTTTTTATCCACCCATTGTATCTGCCCCACCGTAGGTCAACTATGTGGCTACCTACCCCGTGCCTGTGCTCAGTGATGATGCCGTCGTGCATCTGGTGTTGGGGGCATTGGGTCCTGACTTCCAGGATGTTTTCCTTCCATCGGGAGTGGAACTCTTGGAAGTGATGACTTCTTGTTCATTATTATGAGGTTTTCAGAGTAGATTTCCTTGTCTTGTGTCAAGCTCCTTAAAAATGAAACAAGGTCGTCGGAGCAGAGTTCCTTGTCTTGTGTCAAGCTCCTTAAAAAATGAAACAAGGTTGTCGGAGCACAGTTTTTTTTTTCTTGTGTCAAGCTCCTTAAAAAATGAAACAAGGTTGTTGGAGTAGAGTTCCTTGTCTTGTGCCAAGCTGCTTAAACCATGAAACAAGGTGTCCTAAGGATAGTTCTTTTAATGTGTCAACCTCGTTAAAACAATGAAACACTTTCTTGTTCGATTCGAGTCTTTGTTTACATCTCGTAAAATCCCAGTCGAGTCTTTCTCTTGATCTCGTAAATTGAACCTTCACTCCATCTGCCTTTCATATGGATTGAAGCTTGGGGGGCATGTACCTCGAATTGAGTCACCATGCTGGAGGCATGCTTACCTTTTCAAGCATAGTTTGTTTCCGTTTCAAGCTTGCGTAAAAATGAAACCGGTTTCAAGCATAGTTTATCTTTGTTTCAAGCTTGTGTAAAAATGAAACCAACTTCAAGCAAAATTTCTTGATTTCAAGCTTGTGTAAAAATGAAACCATCCCCATTTTACCCCTTGTGATTGCCATTTTATCAACCTGTTTTACCAGATGAGCCTTGGTTTTCTCACTCCATCGTCACTATCTGCTTGGCCGATCATACGCCTTCACTTGGTTGTTTCACCCATTCCTGAGGAACCGCTGCGATGAGTGTTCTTTTTAGCCAACCTCTTAACCTTTACTTGTTTTGAGCAGTTCCCCCATTACCAGAACCAAAAGCTACACCCTTTATACCACTCGTTCCTCCAGAGGAGTCATCTTTCCCAGAGGAGTCAACTTTCAGCTCTTTTCTGACTCTCTAAACATGAAAAGATTGCCGAGTCCCTTGTCGTTTCGATCTCGTTAAAGTGGTTGTGAAACGACATCTACCCAATATACATTTACCCCTTTTTCGGGCTGGGATAGATTACTTACGAAAAAGGAATACCCTAGCCTATCGTGACTAGGAGGTTTTCTCGGATATTGTTTTCTACCTTTTCGGGTCCGAGGAACTATCTACGAAAAGGGACCGCTGGAGTTTACTTTTCTGCTGTCTTTTCAAACTCTCTAAATATGAAAAGACGCCGAGTTCTTCCTTTGTCAGACTCCTTAAACCCTGATGACATTGGATTCAGTCGAAATGACATTATCCGAGTTCTCCTTCCTAGGGCTCGCTAAATGTACTAGGATGGATTCGCCCGAAGGGCGGACTTACACTACAAGCATATGTTATCCCCTTCAAGCTTGTTATCAAAAATAATTGGGGTACTTGCCAGAAATGGTGGGGAAAAAAAATGGAACCAGCATCATTGTCGTGTCGACAGTATGTCGCTCTTGAACATGGCACTTGTCTGCGTTCGTGTCGGGTTGGGGACATCTCATCTCGTTTTTTCACTTGCCTCCGTGGGTTTGGGTAATCCCTTTTGACCTCTCATCTGCTCGTTGCTTCGTCACCATGACTGCTGATCCGTTGATGTCAAATACTGCCAAATCCACTATTGTGCCGTTATATGTTCAAGAGAAGTTGACCTCTGCAAAGTATCAACCTTCCTCTGATTCTCATATGATCCTGATTCACAAAAAACATCATGTTACTCTGTCTCATGTCGATGATGTGGGAAACATTATGGCCCACCTTCGATCAAGGTCACTTCCTGTCGACTTCAGCTCATTATCCAGGAAGCTGATCTAGAGACTCCCTTATGGTACCTTGGAGCCTGCATGCCTCAATGGCAGGTTCGTCGCATTCGACGTGAGGTTTTCATTATTGGCCTCCGATCGAGTGATTCTACGGGTGTTCGACGCCAGCTCATTGATTCACACACCGTAGATTGTACCTATAGTACCTTGAGGGCCATTTTCATTATTGTGGTTCCTCTCGCGTCTGTTAACAGCTTTCATCATTGGCTGGTAATCAGACGATGTTCTTGCATGTTCGACTTCAGCTCACATATTCGCATGCTTGAACTCGTACTTTGTTCGGGTCGAGATGGAGCGCAAGACCCTGGATTGTGTCTGTTGTAATCCAGGCTGTGATTTTGTGGATTATTATGATTATTTACATGACTCACTGATTGGATGGCTGCGACCATACCTGAGTCTATTTATCGATCCTCTCTGGATGGCTGCATCCATGCCTTGGATCTCGATTATTATATACTTTTTTATGGATGGCTGCGCCCATACCATGCATATATATCATGTATCTGAGACATCAGTTGTACTTCGCTCCGCAGGTTTTCCGATGGTAGTGTTTTCAGTCGGCATGTTCTCGTAAAGCATGTCACCCCTCTCTCTCTCTCGGGCCTCATGATTTAGGGGACATCTGTTACACAGAAATTTGTCACCGTCCCTTCCATTCCCCATCCTGCACATTGGAGGGCTCATTTTGTGACCTGTGAGAAGAGACAAGACTTGAAAATACTTTCATTGCATCCCTTTGAAGATGAGCTTTCATTGCCCTGAAGACATCTCCCTGCAAAAAACCCTAAAAATATCTCTTTTTCCATTGGCGCGGTTCCATAGTTCAGCCCTCGCGCCAAGGGGGCAAATCCTCCAAAGAGGGCACGCCAATTGGCGCTCTGTCATAGAGCCGTACCCGCGCCAACCATATTAAGAGGTGTTTTTTAAAAATAAAAGGCAGAAGTTTCATCCTAACAAATTACTGGGCTGATTTCTATCTTGAGTTGGGAGGTTTGGCTACGGATTTCCATGGAGAGGAAGTGGTTTGCCACCTCTCATGGAAGCTTCCTCGATGATTGGCCAATCTCATAATTATAGGGATCCCAACTCCCCTTCCTCCTTCTATAAAAGCTTGCCTTCTCCCGTGGTAAGCCGATCTCCAAGTTCTAAGAGCTTTCACATCCTTATGCTGCAAGAGCTTTCCTTGATCTTCCATACAATCCAAGCAAGACACTATTGCCAAGTATCCGGAGAGAGGTTTGTCCCATCCTTATTGTGTGCCTTATCGAGACATGTTCTGCTGACGACCCGCCAAAGGAGAATTTGGCGTCGAAGCTTTGGTTGTATTCTTCTTTTTGACTCATTAATATTAAGCGACTATTGGTTATGGTTCCACTCTTGTTCTTGGTCATGTTCATGATTTATGTCCTCTTCGACTGACATATAGTTGTATATACTGGATTTTATGCTTGCGTTTGTGTTGTTTCTTGCATGTGCAGGTGTCCGATCACGGAGATCGTGAGGATTGTGATCTACCAGGGCAAAGGAACGGGAGCACCACCTCTTCTACAAACGACAACGTTGGATTCCAGGTAAGCCTTCCTCGCAAGTCGGTTTATTTACAATTAGGAACCTGCACTGTAGCGTGTTTGATTGTTGCTAGACCCGATCAGCCAGAGACCGCCTCATTCACAGACGACCTCCTTCATCAACTACACAATGACTCGATTCAAATGTATTATATGCAAGAAAAATGTCCAATCACCTGCAAAGAGCGAGAGTTCCTCACAACACCCACTCAAGACAAATAGATAATCAACATAACCGAAATTCATTTAACCGGAAGCAATTGTCAACACAATATAATTTTTTATTTTAGAAATATCCTCAGTACTTTTCTCTGCCTTCTCCCATATACATCCAAGGATTCAATTTATATACATTATAGTGTGACTCTTCGGTTCCTCTGCGAGGACCGTTTTAGAAAACCAAAAGCCTAATTACAATTATTCAACTAACTGAAATGTGACAGATGGATCGAAATGAACTATTCAAATTCTACAAATCTAACTAATCTAAATGATACAGTCAGCTGAGGTATTGACACCTGGCTGTTACAATTCAAATGTTTTGAACCCTCCTAGCCACAACATGTGGACAAAACTTCCTACATTGGTCATTAGCGTTCTCCAATGCCCCCCGTACCGCCCACACAAGAGACCAAGATCGCAAGGAGAGCGTAACATTAACTATGGTTTCC
>JAXQQM020070652.1:0-111307 GCA_034641835.2 Pinus albicaulis
AGATTAAATACATATCAGGTCAAGTAGAATGGGTTTCGGCCCTGCATCCATTGTTGTGTTTAATGATACATTTAATTTTCACCTACTCCTTCGGTCGATCTTAAGCTCATCCTTTGCTATAAAGCATAGAAGGAAACATTGTAATGGTTGTTGTTCAGTTGTTGGGCATTTTGCTGTTAGAGCGATTCAGTTTGACTGTTAGAACAGTCTTGAGAGGGAGTAGCAGAGTAGTTGTATGTAATAGGCTGGGAGGAGAAGTTTGGATTGTATAAGCCATTGAGCTTATTTTACATGATTGGCTTTGCATCAATTAATCAAAGTGCATTTCACTGGATCCTGGTCTATTACTATTGGTGATGTTTTTCCCTAACTCTGTTTATTACATTTCATATTGTTTCATGTTCTTCTGGTAGGCAACAGAAGTATAACATAGGATTCACCCTTGTTAGGTGCCCTATGTTTCCTGCTCTCCCTACCTTTAATGTTTTTTGCCTTATGTGCTATCTAAGAGTAAATTCATGTAGTTCAATTACAAAGTGAAAGTTTTAACATCGCCGATGTATGATCTGTTGAGTTGATGCCTTTTGTCAATTTTTCTTTGTTTTTCCCTTTGAGTTACAAAGGTGTCTTGATAAATGGGACTGTCCGATCTATAAGCGTGCCTCTGCGACCCTCTTTGAGTCGCCTTGAGTATGTCCGTGTCCGGAGTTAAATGACCTCTGACCTGATCTATAGACAAAAAATTGGTTGTCTTTCCTTCTTCCACTTTCTCTCCTTAATGTTCCATTCCACCATTTGCCTAAAAGATCCTTTAGTGTAGATGAATTGCCCTTTGAATGCCTTGGCTAGTGGATGCAAGTAATTTCCTTTCATGACTCCATAGCCCAATGGATGGCACTATCTTGGCCTATCCTCTTTGCTGAAGCCTCCTGCTATTTTGTTCCCTTTCTCCCATTACTTTCTCAGCCTATGATCTCCTAACCAACCCAGCAACCAACCAACCAAATCATTTAAACCCCCCATTTGTGCTTCATACCTAGCCTAATATCTCAATTTGAGCTTTCAAAGATATATCATTCTTGCTCTATTTTGAGAGATCCCTCTCCGGGTCCAGGAAGGCTAGATCCTAGGGCCCAAAAGTGGTTCTGATGTTGTCTCATCTTTTGGTCTTGCCAATCTGGCCAAAACATGGGAACCCCAACAGACATACCCAGAATTAATATCAGCCTGTCGAAGACCACTCTTTCTTCCAAAGAGTACCAAAAATCAATGCATAGATATTAAGACAGAATGGGCCTTGAGCCCTCTTCTTCTACCTCTATTTTAATGTTTCATTTATTGTTTCATCTACCTCCTCTGCCTCTCTTTCAGATATAAAAATCATGAGGAAAGTTTTTGTTGGTTGTTGATCAGATATCTATGAATTGTAATCTGTTTCTCTTGAGATATAGTTATGTGTGTAAAGTTGTAAGATAGGCTGAGGAAGATGATTTCAGACTGAATTTCAAGCTATTGTAAACTATTGTATATGATTGGTGTTGATCTTTAATATGACAAGCACATTTCTTTGGATCTTGATTTAAAGCAGCGGTGATGTTTTCTACCTTTGTCTCTGCTTTCCTTCCGTGATTCATTACATTTCATTTCTCTGGTAAGAATCAGAAATATGGCTTAGGATATACCCTTTCTTGGTACCCTAATGCCCTTACTTTTCTTATATTTAATGTTTACTATTGATTATGTTATCTGAGAACTTATTCAAGATAATTTAACCAGTGTAGTAGCTGTTATTCACTGCTAGCTGATGTATGAATTTATGAAGTTGTTCTTAGATGTTCTTGCTAGGTTTTAATTGAAAGAATTGGGATACTGGGAGTTTAGAATGTTGTTTCTATCTCACTAGGGTATTTTTCAATCAATTGAACCTTTCTAAGTTCCCTTAAGTTGGATGCCAAAGAATTGAAAATTCAAAGCCTTTCTCTGATTTTCACCTTTGTGTTTAAATCTTTTATGTTCCTTTGTCTGAAGAGTTAAAATTTTAGTAGGTGGATCATAAGTGTCTAATGGCATGTCCTATCCCTAGATCTAATTCTTGCATGGTCACCTTGGAGGTTTCCTTGTCATTCACCTTCTTTCCCTACCATCTCACACCACACTATCATGTTTAAGATCCTATGCTTTCGATGATAGCCCAATTGAAAGCGTTGGATACTGAATAGAAAGTAAAACCTTTGATGACTACATGGCCCAATGGTCTTGTGTGCTCTCTGAATCATCCCTCCTTTTCCTAAAATCCTCTTTTCTCATCCTTTGTCTTGTATTTAACCCTTCCTTTCGTGATTCCCAACAACCAACCAACCAAACAAACAAACAAACAAACCTCATGCCTTATAACTAGCCTAATACCTTCAAATCAAGCTTCAAATACATATACCTTTGCCTTTATAGAGAGATCCCTCTTTGGACCTAGGAGGGCTAGATCTTGAGGTCCCAAAGTGGTTTTGATGTTGTCTTATCTTTTGGTATTGCCAAACTTGCCAAAACATAGGAACCCCAACACGCCCGAGAGTTAGAAAATGGGCTGCATTTTCCAGGAGAAAGAGTTGTTTTAACTCTCATCCAAGAGTTTAGATTCTCTTATATAGTATATGTGAAATTGGAAATCATCCCTACAGTACATTTCAACCATATGTGTTATTTATTTTGTTATCTCTAGGAACCATCCACTATCATTCAGAAAAAGATCTTTTCACCGATATCGGATTAAGGGCATACAAGTTTTCATTTCTGAGACAACGTGTTTAACGCATAAAAGGAAATTGATAATGTCATTTCCCATTCAAATGAGAATCACTTTGTCTGTTATTGTAATTTTTGTTTGCAGCTTATTTGTGACGAAGTTGTTGTTTAAGGAAGTCTCTGCCACAAGAAGGAAAATGCATGGGATTACTCATAAAAAAATTAATGTTCATTCTTCCATTGAGGCAGTGGAAATAGTAGAAAGTTTAGCCCTATGGAAATCACTTCCACATAGTCAACCCTAGATTCACTAGTTGATTCATTAGTTGTTAAGATAGAGTTCTGAATATTAAATGCGTTCAAAAGCTAGTCAAACCACTTAGCCTTGAACTGTGTGTGACTTGACCTTGAACTATTTATCACACAAAAAATGATGTCATATTATAACATGTAGTCATTATCTATTTTGAATTCGCTCAAATGATTCAAATATTCTACTTGTAGCGAAAGTGGTTTTGTTGGAGGTGCGAATCGATCTGGTTCATGAGGTTGGAGATTAAAATTATCAAGAGAAGAAAGTTCTAAAGTATAAGGCTCTACGAATTTCTTAACATATGTTTCCTTTATCGCATCTCTGACTAGAGATAACTGCACCTTTGTGAATCCCTCAGCTACTCCACTCAAAAGAAGCCTCCATTGTGAAGAAATGAAAAGAAAATCGAAACCCACAACCTCCAAACTTTGAAGATTAAAACATTTATTCAACTTCTCATATTTCTATAATCTGAGTTTTAGAGTACCACAATTATGCATAATCCATATTCATCAGAGTGTTGCATCTACGATTAGGGATCTTATTTTGGTTTATACCGTTGCAAGATAATGCTAAAATCCCATGGAGATTGGTAATATCTTCCTGTGTAGAGGACTACTGCATCCGCACAAATCTACAGTTGTGACATGGAGCCTTTATCAAACCTCGTGACTATAGTTCGGGCAAAGAAGGTCATTCAGAGACTGAGCGGCTATTTATCAAATCTAGTGAACACGTTCGGGCAGAGTAGATCATTCAGAGGCAGAGTAGTTCACATGAGCGATGTATAACTTCCCTTCATATTCTTACTCTGTTTCCCATGCCATAATTTCTTTCTTATAATTTACAAGCCTATGGAAGCACTACTGGACTTCCAAATTATTAAATTCCTCCATAATGATTGCCTGAAATTTTTCCAGTTCATTTATTTTTTCTTGAAATCTTGAGGCAACTGTCAATAACTCTTTTTCATTCTCCCTTACTTCTTCAGCGTTGATCTCCCGCTAAGATTCAAACACTATCTCATCTTCTTCCTCATCTTCGAAGAACGTTACATAATCAGCACTGTGAAAATCCCCATAGCTTGCAATCATTCAAACAACTCAGAAAAATATATGCTCTCACACACCATGGCTGTGATACCAACAAAGAAATCATAATTGCATATAGTCAACTAATTAATTTTTCATTACACTACAAAAAAATTTCTATTACACACCAAATCACATAAATATACCAAATCACATAGGTTGTTAAGAAATTATCTCAAAAATTCAACTAAACAAACCAAATCTACCTACTACTATAATAAGTTTTATTTCCAAAAAATTTCATGTTGCTGGGAGTGAATTAGAAGGACTTTCTTTTCTTACATAAGTATTGAAAATCAAATCATTCCCTATTTCTGGCATAAAAAAAAATAGATATATCGGCCATGTTGCAAAACTACCACCACAAATTAAAGACAGTAATGATCATTCTTCATCAACATTGGAGGTATAAGGATATTCTTGCAGCCCTCATCATGACAACAATATTCCATGTCTACCTGCTTCAGAAAAAAAGAAGAACGAAAAGATGAAGGTGAATGGCAAGGCAAGGATATTGAGGAATGATCAGACTTTTGTTAACACAGGAAACCACAAATCAACAGATATGTCTAGTTTGATGGTTTAATTCCATTATAAAATGTAGGGCCTTCTCTCACTGGCATATATTTTGATCATTCACGTAGTTTCTTTAGTCCTAGTATATACTTTGATCTTTATCGCATTTTTTTAGTACTCTTCTAGTATTGCTACCCACCGTTCCCTGTTCTAAAATTTTATATATATATAACTCTCGCCTGAGAGTCTACCTTGCCGCCAAACCAAAAAATAGTCATGTGTTGGGCGTATTTCTCGCACGCAAACTCTCAGCTGAGAGTTTGTAAAACTTTCAGGCGAGAGTTTACTCGCACGGTTAAATTTAACCTCTGGTGGTTTAAAATCTCGGTCGAGATTTTAACATTTCTCACCCAAGATTTTATTAAATGTCTCGCCTAAGAAATTATCTCACCTGAGAGTTTCTGGTCAACGAAAAACCCAGAAAATTCTGCAATTTTCAGGAGCTTGCAGCTTTGGAGGGGTGGAACACCTACAAAAATAGAATGTTATCTTTCAAACCTGGTACCATTAGATTCATCTCTTAATATAGTTTCTAATGATATAATTTTTGTGGAGTTTCATTAAAAATTTCAATTTTTTATTAATTTTATACTAAAGTGTGTCACTGTGGAATTTCATTGTTCTGAAAATTGCAATGAATGAAAATTCAATAACTTTAAAATGGCAACACCAAAAAAATCAGAAAAATCATATTTCAGTTCCTCTCTCTATCTTCTTTAAAATGGTATTCTCATTTTTCTTATTGATGATCACATTGAAAAGAAAATCTAGGGCTCATAAAATGTACTGAAACATTATCATTTGTTTGTCTTCGTCCATTTCAAAAAATAATAAAAAATAGTGATTTAATCTGAAAATTACCAAAAAATAGTCATTGTAGTAGTGAATTCTATGTATATTATGATGATATGGTTTATTTCCAAAAAATTAATAACCATCCTTAAAAAATGTTAGGGTGAAAAAAGTGACTAATTATGTTTGCCTGAAAATTTCAAGTATATGCAGTTAGTAAACAACAAATTTACCCCTCTATATGTCAATATTTTTTTTTTTAAATATGAGTATGGAGGTAAGACAATTCTCTACAAATCTTGTTTTGATGTCAAAGCATAATTTTCATTTAAAATGTGAGTTTAGTGGAGTTGAAGTTGAAAAAACGTAGAAAATTACAATTTTCAATGTCAAAAAAGGGCAAAAGGTGTTTCTCAACTTCATGTTTTCACCCAGAGAGAATGGAGGAGATAACTCTTTTTCTTGTTCTTTTTTCTTGGTTAATATTCTTGTTCTTGGCCTCCTTAGATTTATTTCAGCCTCCATTTCTTCAAATGATCAACATCTACCACTGCTTTTCCTTTACCTTTTTTTGCCTCGAGATCTGCCTTTGGTTTGCTTTGGAGCAACTATTTCACCTTCAATTGCATGTTTTCTTGTTGTAGGATGGTTATCATGAAATTTTCCCTTGAGAGGATATCCTTTAGCTATGATATATCTACATCCTTTTCTCTTATTATCTCCTCAGCTGAATTTTATTTCACCTACTCTACCATGTCAACCTCCATAGGTGCTTTCTCCTCATGTTGTTGCAATGGTGACTCATCATCATGCATAGGTGGCTGCTCCATGGTTTCTCTTTACTCAATTTTAGTTCCAGGTGAAAGCACACCCTTAGATATCATAGAAGAAAAAACTATTCTTTTACCCTTCTCATAGGTTTGAGTGATTTCAATCCTTGGCGTATTTGGAACCTCTTCTTGTCTACTTGAAGAGACAACATCATTTGGCTTTGTTGATGCTAATGGTATGCTATGAATGATGGGTGAACTAGTAGTAGGTACAGATGCAGCTGTCTTCATGAAAGTTTCCCAAGACATATTGATTACTGAGAGTTAATTCAAAACTATAATCTTGACCAAACCATTATAGAACAAATTAGTGTGAGGATATTTTCCTTTACTCTGTACTTTTTGAGTCATTTTGACCAAACTCTTGAATAGATAATGAGGCAAATTGAGTGGCTTGGTGGTAGTGAAGTGCATAAATAACCATATGTGGTACCGGTACAATCTTGAGAACCTCCCTTCACAAGTAAAATACTTCATGATTAGCTTCATCAAAGGGGAATACTTGTCAAGTAAATGCCTGAAAGGAAAGATATGTTCAGGAGAACCTTTGCAATGAGGTTTTAAGAAAATTTTATAGTTCTCAATATCCAAGTCCATCCCTTTGAACCATATTTCTCCATGGTTTGGGATACCGGTTTCTGAGGTGATAGAATTTAATGATATGGTGAATTAAATACCTGCTATGATAGCCTTATCTCTCCTGAAGCTGGTGGAAAAAATGCTTGTCAAATGATCATGACAACATACCTCTTGGATTCTCTCACAAAACCTTAAACAACCACTGTTTTCAAAATATTTCTTAACATAATGAGAAACATTGATCTCCTTCAAATTGGATGGCTTAAACCTGGAATAATGGCCTCCCTTATGGGCCTTCTTCTCACCCTCCATGATATTTTTCAATAAGGAAAAACCATAGCTTGATGTAGAGAAATGGAAAGGTGAAAAATTAGGAAAAAGGGGGATAGTTGTACAATGTTTTAGGGACATAAATGAGATGGAAGGGATTTATGGAAAAATCCCTAAAACTTTGGGGAGGTATTGTGATGAGTTTTATACATGATGCAAGTGAACGTTTTGGAAATGTGTATGAGAAAGGTGCCAAAAAGGTTAAAACACAGAGTTTTCCTAGTTTCTTTGCAAAAACGTAGTGAAAACTAAGGTATGAGTGACAATGGTAGCAAGGAGGGATATGAGTAATAGGTAGTGATTTGATAAGGTATGTGAGTGATGAGTGAAGGTTTTTAGATGATGAAATTAGGATTTTTCCAACTGAAATCAGCCAAGTATGAAAGAAACCAAAAATCTAGTGGAGAAAACCTAAAGGAGAGAATCCACCCTTTGCTGAAGAAATTGACTTGAATGAGGTATGAGGAACATTCAATTACCGATTTGGAAGTACCTGAACCTTTGAGAAATCATGAATTTACCCCTTGATAATTTTTTTTAGCTTGGAGGTAAAAGCGCAACACACTTTCCAGAAGCATAGCGCAACTACCAAAAGCATAGCGTAGAGAAATTTGGATCAGTTTTTGTAGGTTCTCTTCAATATTTGGATAGATGTGGAGTGTTGTGAGTATGAGAGGGTATATAAATTGAAAACCAAATGATGAAATGAACTCCAAAGCTTCATTTCCCTTTATAACACACAAAATTTGTTTTTTTGTCTTTCAGTGAAATCATAAACACTTTTTGAAAAAATTATTTTTGAAAACTTGATCATGTAACATACTTCTTGAGAACAAAAAAATTCCTTTACTTTATTTTCCTATATTTTCTAACTCCAAATGAAGGCGATTTGTATGGTGAAAATGAATCTTGTTTGCATTCTTTCATGACATGATTGGACATTATGATGGTGAAAAAAAAGAGACCTAGTCTATGACCTAGATGGAGGTATGTTGAATGACCTATGACCCTACATGATTATGAATGCCATGAACTTGAATTTTCAAAATTACCATGACTGAGTGAAGGGAGTAGCATTCATACCTAGACAACCATTCATTGAACAAAAGTTTATTTGATATTTTTTGAAAACATAAAATTTGACCAAGGACCACTACCGATAAATGCGAAAAGAGAATATTGATCCTGAACATTTAGACACCAACATTGGCTCCAACTGGGGATGGAATCTCCTTCGGGAGGTGTCAAGAACAACACTTGTAGACAAGGATAGGCTCATCCATTTTGCAATGGAGTCAAAAGCTGAAGCCCCAGCTCTTTGACTGGCCCAGAAATGACTAAGCCAGAAACGAAAGAGGTATTTTTACTTGGCGGCTTGAATTTTGAACTGGTAAAAATTAAAAGCATCAGGCCCGATCATAGAAGCCTCATGACAGCGCTATAGTAAGAGACTTCAAAATTCTACAACAAATTCCTTATTCTTTGACAAAAAATAAACTGATATTTACAATGAAAGTGAACCTTTTTCTTCAAGATTGGGTAAGGTAATGTTTGAGGAACATATAATTCCTTTGATCCTCCCAAAATTTCATATCGTAGAAATATTCTAACAAAAACACCTTATTACCCCTGAATGTTGTAATCTTGTAAGAACCTTTCCATAGGTTATATAAACTTACCATGATTTCCTTTTTTTCTTGTTTGGAGCATCCCATCGAAGAACAACATCTCCTAATTTAAATCATTAGCCATTTTTCTTGTCATAGATCTTCTTGATTTTCTCTGAAGTTTTGAAGTGTGATTGAAAATTTGTTAAATTGGACGACTAGGTCCAAACTCCATTTTGTGTTGTTCGGATGAAGACACCAATATTTCTATTAGGGTTCCTCTTTTGGAGAGGTGCAAGATTGATCTAAAGATCATCTTGATGCGATGTAATAGCTGTTATTTTGAATTTATTTTTAATACTTTCAAAGATGTTCGAAGTCAACGTTAAGGTTCCACTCATCTCCCTTATCACATCATATCTCTCTCCACTTTTGATTGATTTCGAGCTCCGGAGAAGAATACAATCACACATGGGAGAAGGACAATGTACGATTTTTCTTCTTGACTAGGGTTTGACCACAAGTTTTACCAACGTTGAATTTAATTGACGCATGAATCAAGGAGTGGATTTTTCGCATAGACTTTCATTTATCGGTACGTATATTTTGAAAAGCACAGAAGGCAGAAATTTGGAGTTGATCGAAAATAAGTGTGTTGACTTTACTTATTGTTGTTCTACGTTGACTTTTCTCTTGAGTTGACTTTGAGTTGGTAGGTTGAACATTTTGAGGTTGTTGTGACACATACTAGGTTGGTGACGAGAGGTATGGTTGAAGCATCTGGCGATCGTCGTAATACAACAAAAAATGTATATATTTTTTACGCTTGTCTTCGTTAATCCACCCCAGTATGTTCTATCAACATTTTACTTAATGATTTATGTGGGTGCTATCTAGTATTGAAGAAGAAAGTAAAGTTGTATGACATAAGAACATCTTCACAAATTTACATGGTATCGAGTTGAGGGTGAAGACAAAGGTCTCTAATTTGTGGCAAATCCTTAGAAGAAGAAAATGGGTTCCACAAACTATGGCTTCAAGGAGGACTGTTCTCAAATTGACCCAGGAAGGATGACTTCCATGCTTGGAAGAGAGATGATATTGAATCTTAAATTGGAAGACGAGATATCATGGACTATGTGCGGGGTAAAATCCAAGAACCTCCATCCTTGCTATTGCTACGCGAAAACAAAGTAGAAGGAGATCAAGAAAAAGCTGATGATTGGGGAATCCATTCATAAGGTCTGGTGGCCTACATCTACGAGCTAGGCACATCCGAAGATGTATGATATTTGAGATCTCTGTGTTCGAGGCCAACCAGTACCGTCCCAGTACTATTCTTGAGAATCAATTGAAGAATACGAAAGAGAAAAGGTAGGGATGAGTACATTCGATCATACTTTGCAGGCGGCCAAAATCGAAAACGATTTGCGCTGTGGGAGGCAACGATTGATCGAGAGATGGGTACTCACCGCACTTGGAGGGCTCCCATCCAAATGGCATGTATTTAAACCATTTCGCAATTCTAAATAATTTTATTTGATGAAGTACTATCAGAATGCGTTCAAGAAGAGAAAAGAATAGGGTATGGAAATGAAGGAAATGTTGCCCTCTGTTGCTCATTCTAGAAGAAAAGTTTTGTGGTCCAAAGAACAAAGGAAAAGCAAGGGCAGCGAGGAAATAAGGGAGAGTGTTTCACCTTCTTGTCATGGGCCAGGTCACTATGCTAGAGAATGTCCTTCAAAAGAAGGATTCTCTAAGATACCTGCAAGCAACAACAACAACGGAGATGAATGCAAATAAAAGGAACAACGAGTTCAAGGGAAAGAGGAAAGGCTCCTGGTATAAATGATCAACCTTTCAAAAAGGTCAGAAACTCAATTATGAGGAATCAATTTGTTGATAAAGAAATGAATACATTCTTGTATCTTCCCTCTATGTTGCATCTCCACACGACACTATGGATGTCTGGTTGATAGATGGTAATTTTCCAGAGGCACATCTAACTGAGATTAAGGAAGCACTCTTTGATATTTTGAAGATACTAATTTGAAATTAACCTTGGAGATAATGCCACATATCTCGTGAAAGGGAAATGAGGGGGCCCCTTTGACCCTCCACTTGTCTCAAGGTCCAGAGTCCTCCACTTGCGGGATACACTATGTACACCAAATTTGAAGAAGAACCTTGTGTCTATACTACGGCCATGGAAGAAAAAGGTTTGATGTGGCATTCAACGGTGGAGAAGGTGTGCATGTGGAAGAAGAGCTTCAACCAAGCTATCACGATTAAGGTTTAGAGTTGAAGTACACTCTACTGAGTTGGAGGAAGTCCACTAGGAGCGATGATGACATATGATACTATCTGTGAGGCCAGAACTGCTGCTTTGGAAGGTTTGGACATTAACTACAAGGCCACTTCTGAACGGAAGGTGGTGACGAGCATGCAGAGGTTTTCAAATAATCATGAAGGTGTATGTAAGGGTTGTCAGGAAAAGCACTCTGAGGGACCTTTTTCCATCGTGTCACAAAGACATGCGATGTCTTGCAATTGATCTATTGCAGATCCTCCAGTATTACTTATGACATCTCTTGGATATTCTGATATATTACGTTCATAGTGAGTTCTCTATGTAAGTAGATGTATGCAAGAAAGATGAAACTTTCTTTCTGATTCTGTACCTTGGCTTGGTGGAAAATATGTGAGAATAAAATCAATATTTTTAGAATAGAATATTAGCATTGAATATGAGACAAGCGAATTCAGGAATTTTGAAAATATGGCATCAAGAGGGCGTAGCTGTCTGAGCCTACGAAAAAATGGCATTTGAAATGAAAGAACGGAGTTATTCAGAAGATGCCGTACCGTATGTATTAGGGTATACCTAGTTTCTATGGGGAGAAGCTATGGTATACGTGTACATTGCGTGGTCTGCACAATTCCACTCAGACTTTCAAAACTACGAAGAAGGTTTCTGCGGTAAGAAACTTTGATGTCTCACATTTTAAGTTTTGGATCAATACGCACATTTTCATGTGTTGAAATAAAATAGGAGCAAGTTGAATTATTTCTAGGGAAGAAAGATATTTTGTTGAGCTACAACAAACTTGAGGCCTCAAGTTGTACCTGTCAAAGAAGTGGAGATATGCCACAATGTACCTTTGATGAAGATTCTTCCCTAAGAATAGAATCAATCTTCTGAGATTTGAGGAAGAATCCGCAGACGAGCACGAGCTCGAAAGAATCGAGGATGAGACGATTCACGATGTTGAAGGACCAATGGACCCGATTGATCCCACCTCCTTCACTGGAAGGAGACCATCACATCGCTCAAGGACATAGAGGATGCGGGGGACCTGCTCAGCTTTGAGGGGGACATTCTATGAAAACGAAAACTGGAGTCAGAATACCGTGGGTATCCAACATTGTCAGTACTGTTCTTTGCAAATCTGACCCACTGGGACGCAGGAAGCTGTAAAGCATCAAGTACGGAAGGATGCTACGCTTGAGAGTATGAGTCCTCGACAGAAGAGCTAGATATGCGGGATGTGGTTCCAGGCAGGCACTTCGAGTTATGCCCTCAAAATGGCTCAAGATCAAGCATGGATCTGATGGAAGTGTTGAAAAAGTTCGGAGGCAAGGTTCATTTCCCATTGACTTCTCTCCAAAGGAAGGCATAGACTATGATGACATGTTTGCTGTGGCCAATATGCAACCATTCAGAATCTATTAGCAGCCTTCTTGCCTGAGGATGGAGTCTCCATTAGATGGATGTGAAGACACGCTCTTCATGGTGTGATAAAGGAAGAAGAGGTATATGTAGACAACCTGCGGGGTTGAGAGTCAGGATCGGGACATGACACGGGGTGGAAGAAAGCCTCATGGTGAAGCAAGCACCCGAGCTTGATGCGAGAGGATAAGTCTCTGTCCCCGGTGAGGGTGGAGCTTACTGGTATTAGCCGGTACGGGCCACCGCTGGTTGTCAGGAAGAAACACTCTCATTACACAGTGTGTCTGGATGAAAATGCTCTTTGGGTGCTAACCACTCTCATTCATCAATCTTGAGAGAACTCACTGCTAAGTTTGAGATGAAGGACATAGGAGCGTGCCTATTTCCTGGAGCTAGAGGTCTCTGTAGGACACAGAAGAATTTTTCTTTCTGAGAGAAAAGCCATTGTCAGCTTTTGGAAATGTTTGGTATGGTGGACTACAAGTTTTTGTTTGAGTAGGTTCAACTTTAAGAAGTTGGTCGCCGGTGTTGATGAGCCGTGTAGAAAATCCTACGAGTATTGTCAACTTGTGGGGGCCTAATGTTCTTAGTGAACACGCGTCCGAATGTCTTTGTGATGAACACTTTGGGTTAAATGAATGGTTGAGCCTCATCATACTTTCTTGGGTTGGTGCCAAAATATTTTGAGATATATTTGGGGCACGATAAACCATGGGCTGAGATACACTATGGGGAACGCTGACACTCCTTAGATATACTAATGTCGATTGGCGGAGGTAGTGTGGTGGATCGTAACATTTTATCGGGATATTTGCTTCAATATTGGTTGCCTTGATATCATGGATAGGCAGTAGAAGTCGGTAGCTTTCGAACGTGACACGGAGGCCGAATACATTGTGGTATATTTTGTTGAGCTCGATTTGGTTAATAAACTCTTTAGTGGTACATTTGAACGTAATCACTGAGATACCACTTAGTGATACTCTGTGATAGCAGTGGGATTCTTATTAAGAAAATCCGTGTTCCATCAGTCCAAGAATATTGTTAGCATGGTGCCCTTTGTATCTGAGATGTGGTACGGTGAAAGGGCTTCATCAAAACAGGAGTCATGGAAGCGATGGTGGAATGGTGAATGTCACAAAGCCCTAGGGAAGGTCAAATTCCTTGTACGCGGGGGTCTTGGTGTCATGGAAACGACCCTATGATGTGGGTCCTATTAGACGATAAATGCCAGGCTGCGGGGAGGCTTTGGGGATAGCTTCTCGGAGCTATAAACTCTTAGGGCTACGCTTTTTGAACCTTGGTGCCTTTATTTACCAGATTGTAGTGTTTGATTAGGTTCCTCTCTCTTGTGTCTGTGCCTCTTTCTGTCCTACTCATTGAGTTCGAGCGCTCACTGAGAATGCCTCTCTCATTTGGCTAGTGGGTGGAAAAGCTGAAGCTGGTAACAGCGTGGACATGGAATTTCCCCGTACTCTGTCTGGGATGGAACAATCGAACCACATGATTTGAGATCAGAATCAGAGTGATTTCATACCTCGCCAGGCTTCGGGTCGGATAAAATAACTGAGTTGAACAGCAAACTCTTTGTGAGTCTGTAAACTTTTAGACCTACGAGCTAAATGCGTACGACAGAATGATGTCTTCGTGGTAGGCCACTTGCATTAAATAAAGAAGACTATGAAAACATGTTCAGAAGGCGGATGACGCACGATGTTTGATTTCATAGGTGAATGGAGTTCTCCCACACAGTTGAGAGAGTGTTTGATTGAACTACTTCGGGTCCAAACTCCACGTATTGTGATGCCTGAATGAACACCGATATTTTTATTGGTTCTCTTTAGAAGGTACAGAATTTATCAATGTCATCTTAATCAGGTAAATGAACATTTATTTTGAATTTATTTTTAATACTTTTCAAATGTGTATGAGGTCGACATGAGTTTACACCCCGAAATAAATGTGTCACACACCAGGTTATTAAATATCAACTTGAATGATATGGAGACATTTCACTCATCTCCTTAATATGTATCTCTCCCTCTCCCTTGATTTAGTTGGGCTCCCAGGCAAATCTATGACTCAGTAGGAGAAGGAATGGGTGTTGTTGTAGCTAAGTTGGCCATGGTGACCAACGTTGACTGGTCAAGCACTTGGATCCCAAGGAAGTGATTTTGGCATAGACTTCGATTTATGTAGTCCGTGCATTTGGAACAAGAATTGAGGTCTTGGACCAATGAAAATGAAAATTGAATTGACTTTCACCACTGCTATTCGTTGACTTTTGGGTTGATTTTGTGATTGTGGTTGATTGTTTTGAGGTTGTTGTGTGACACATGTCTTGAGACATTTGACCAAGAGACTTTTTGGTTGAAATATCCTGTGATTGTGTGTGCAACAACAAATGTATATATTTTTGGCTGTATTCTGTTAATCCTTTGGTATGTTCTATCAACATTTTAATTATTAGTTTATATACAGATTGTTGTCTAGTATTGAAGAAGAAATTAATTTTTGCTCAGCATAAGAACATCTTCACAAATTATAAAAATTCTTCCCATATTATTGTGAATCATGGTGATTCTTTGTTGAATGACATTTGGCTCATGTTGATCTCTTGCAGAATTTTCATCACCAACACTGAGAAGTGGGGGCATTGTCTACACCATGAAATAGTTAGAAGGGTGACATGTTGTTTTATATCTTTGTGCCATACCTTCTCCTGCAATCATTTGTGATTTTGGTAACATTTCTTTTGTTCTCTTTTAGCCATTTTTATTATGTTTCTCGTATTTTTCCTTACGGTTAATCGCTTTGTTGCCTTGAGATGATATAGTATGAATACCAAGTATTATGTGATATTTATCACAAAGTCTCTCATATTTTTAAATTAAAGCGCGCATTCATCATTTAATCATTTCGTGACATTAAAACGGAATGATGCCTGTCTCCATGAAATAATGACCAACATGCTTGCCTCGTGGGGATGGTTAATCCACTTTGTGCAGAAGTAATTAGTTAGCAGCCGTCCATTCAGTATGATGAGATGATGATGGAAGTGGATCTACAGATGAAATCAGCCCCACTACTATCAAGTGTGGAAAGGCTGATTTAATTTTACCAATAATAACAACTAATTAGCCTTTCTCTTTCCTAGAAATTAGACACTCATGAGAAAACTCATGACAATTTTAAACATCTGGAAAACTAAAAATGTAGCCAATAAATTCATCATAATATCTTTTTTTTATGTAGTCTTTCGAAGAAAAATCACCTTTACTACAAAATCTTCTGATACTGCAACTTACCTTCTACAAGCAATTCAACAAAACTAACAATAGGATCTTTCCAATACACAAAACATTGTTAAAGATATAATATATGAGCCCACAACAAAGTCTACCTTTCACCATGGGAAAGTCGGGAGGAAGATTCAAATGTTGAATGATGAATAATATCGACATATGTAGTGAAGAAGTAAACAAAGGTAAAGATAAGAGGTAATGAATCAACCCTCTTGCTCTCAGATAGCAGAAACAGCCTTAAGTGGGATGTCCAAGGCATGTAAATTTGATCCCTTAAAGAGACTAGCCCAAACACTTTTCCTTTGATCGATTTGTAAGTTTTATTTTAGGTCATATCTAAGCATGAGGCTCTTTATTCACTTTCACACCGACCTTTGAGATCATTCATGTAGCACATCTTAACAATTTTTGGGACATATGCCAGAACACGAGGTAGAAGAATACTTAGACTCGAAAGTCCCTCAATGATTTAACTGCTTTGGGCTTATTTTCGATGATTTTTGTATGAGAATATCTTGTAGTTCTCTTTTGAAGAAACAATGTGTTATTTTTTTAAGATCTTTCTTTTATAGAAGGATAGCCTGGTATGATGTTAGGAAATGAAAGGAGGAAATGATAGAAATCAGAGGTATAATGCGGGTTGATAAGAATAGGTGAGACAATAGAAAAGATTATAAATTGATTAAATATTTTTTTCATGGAACCACTCCTACCATTTGTATTTATTCCTTTGTCCAAAAATTTCTCTTAAATTTTCATCAAGGTTAGGAATAAACTGCTTATTCATTTGTTGAATAGTGGATTCCTTTCTTACTTCTAGGATAGTTAAATTATGGATTTATCAGTCTTAAATGATATATTGAATCATCTTTAAGATATAATATGACCAAACGTTTCATATCACGAGTAGAAAAAACTCTTGTTTAGGTTCAAATCAATACCGATCTTGCATATGAAAAAGACATCTTACCAAATCTTGTAAATGCTCTTCATCTGGATCTTGAAAAAAAATGTGTGTTCATCAGATAAATATTCGTCTGTCCTTTAATTGGAAAGGTGATATATATCATGAAAAATTTTGCTCGTTACATTCTTCAATCCGAAGATTTATCATGTAAAAGCACTTTGGTGTTATAGGATTAATGCTTCTCTTAAATATTGATGAATAGTCATTATATAGAATATACATCATAATGAAGGTCTGAAAAAGACTTAACCACTCTTTTGTAGAATATTAATCATATTTCGTTGGGTAATTAGTATTTTAGTGATACTTTCATTAAATTAAAAATTCCAACACGAGGAATCTCTTTGATATTTCTTTCTTTAGGCACTAGTTGACAACAGTTGCGAAAAAAGAAGAGGAACTATAATATAACGTTGTTTCATTTTATTTTGAATATAAATGCTGGATTCATTCTTCGTTTACGGTGAAACCACGATCAATACTTCAAAGGAATAATGTAACGGATACTACTCTTATCATACACTTTCATATCTGAATAATCCATACAAAACATCAAATAAGCCGTTTATGATCTTTTTTGCATATTTACCTTTCTCTTTTCAGGCTAAAAGGATTTTTAAATCTTTAGTCGGATTTAGACTTCTTTAAAGAGGTTCGGATGAATCTTCACTCTACTTCTGATACAGGCGCATTATTGATTCCGAACATATAATCTGAATCAAAAATGCTTGTCAAAATTTTAAGACCTCTTGAAATAATTTTATGCCTCAAGCATGATATCATTAATTTCAAACTAGTATAGTTTCTTGATCATCTTCTAAAAGCCCGTTATATTTGAAACTCTGGCTTTTCATATAATACGCAGCAGGTTGTTGATTCTTTTCATCCTTTAGAAAAATTACCAATAATGAACATTGTCTAGGTTAATGAATGATGTTGACGTTCGTTTTATACTTGCACCATTATTGATGCAATGGAATTTTTTAACATGCTGACTAAGGTAATGAGATAATCAACAATAGCATTGATATTCCTTGGAATCATTAAAAGTATCTTAATTGAAAAGTCTTGAGGATACGCCATATTTGAATTAAATTAAGATTGGATGGAATTAAACGCTTGTGTACACTTTAGATTGTTATTACCAATTTTGGCATCTCCATACGAATAAATTTTCTTGAACCCTAATTTCTTAAGAATTTCCCGGACTGACTATTAAGCCTCATATTGACTTGTTGTTTGAATAATAAAATTCTAATTTGTGAAAACATATGAAAAGTATGAGGAAGGTTAGATGACAGATTCATAGGCACGTAAATCCACATTCCAATTCGACTCCTTCCTTCCCCTAGAGCTCCATTTAAATCCATGATTACAAACCACTTTCACTGTCAGAATCTAATTTGGATGACCCATCTTGACTAACTGCAGAGAAAAGTCCACATTGTACCAATAGGTTCTTCTTTAAATATTTCCTCTCTCTTTTTGGGTGATGCACTTGTATCAAAACACATGGCATCTTTGCCTTTTTCCGCATAAAATTTTTAAAACATAATTCTGCGTGCTGAATTCTTCTGCTTTTTCTTCCATGAAACTTTGAAGATAACTAAACAATGTCATTGAATAAAATAAAATACTCTAAATTCATTGTGAACAACATATTGGGTGATGTAGGATTTTCTTGCTACGATTATATACTTCATCCTTATTTTCCTGGTATAGTTTTCTTAGTTTCCCAAAGACAAATTATGTTGTAGGAAAAAGTGAAACCTAAATGCCTCTAAGTTTCACTCCCATGACGAGAGACAAAAATTCACATATGTGGGAGGGATATAAGCTTCAAAAAACTCCCATGAGGACATCCTTGGCTAGAATTTTCTCTAAAGACACCACTCGATCTTTAATGAGACCAAGACATTTAACCCTTCTTGAATAAAAAAAAGTAAAGGTCATGGTAGGGTCTTGTGATATCCAATGCGATTTTCCATGATAGCTTATTAGATGCTCAGTAGCATGATATTATAGAGACCAATCTATATGATTTGAGACAACATAAAAGGAAAGTTCTCACTATCGTCTAAGTCACCATATACAATAGGACCAAATAAAGTTCGGGGTGATCATCCTCACATTGACCATATTAGACATTTGATCTATAGAAACTTTAACCTTGAAGAATTATCTTGGTCATTCTTGATTATTCCAGTTAAAGGAATGGAGACTTTCGAGTTTTGAATTTTCATTTTCAAGACTAAAGAAAATTTGTTTCTACCTCTTTGGATAGAATTTATTGTCTTTCTTTCAAGGTTGATATTTGTATGGAATCTCCTTTATTTGTCCTCATCTTGAACCTCTTTATATTTCTTTTGATTCTGGTAAACTGGCCTCTTTCCATGATTCAAAGACAGCAAGTCCTTTATCTTTGCTCTAATTTAAAGGAAGTAGACATCTCTTCTGTGGTGAGCAATTGTTTGAGGAATTACGTATTTTCTTGAGGTTATGAAGCACGTCTCTTCTCAAACCATATTGTCTTTCTGCTAATAAAGACATTCGATATGCTCTTGACAATCTTCATCTTCTTGATAACATATCACCATTAGACAAAACATATTGTTGATCATCTGCTGAGACATTTAACGAGAAGAATGATCTTATTCGATCGAAAATAGGCTATTGATTTTTCCTCAAATAAATGATGTTACATGAAATCTCTTCTTCTTCATAGGGACTTCAATATAGTTTTGTTCAAATGGAGTATGAATTTGTTATGACCTTGTTGATCTGACCCCTCTTATACTTTGCTTTATCTGTTATTTAGCTACGACCTTGAAATTAGGATTTTTGATTGAGGTTTAGCTTGTCTATACGACGGTCATTTTTTCCATCTATATTCTCCATTGTTTTGATCAAGGTATCAATTTTTCCCTGCGATGAAGTAGATGTTTTTTTTTTCTTCTTTGATGGTTACCCTCTTTTCTTTTTGAATTTTTCACTTCTTGATAATCATAGCTGCACGCTCACTACATTTCTCTACATTTCTTCAGGGGTAGGTGGATTTCTTTCTCTGGTGGTAACCATGTATCGCGTTGAAACCATCACGGGTGATGAGAGGTAATGTGAGGCCTAGATAGACTTGATATTTTCGAGGGAGATGGAATCTATAAAATTCATTTGAATCTATATTTGTAAATTCTTGCACAAAGTCATTAGGATTTATTTTCAGAGTGTATTTAGCTAAAATATCTAAAGGGTTCTTCTTCTCCTCTCATCTTTCATAAATAAATCAATTAGATGCGTAAATTAGCTACGGAATAACTATTGGGGAGCGAGCCATTGCCCAACTTTGATCGAGGGCTCCATTTTATGCACAAAAATACATCAGAGTGGCTCCAAAACTTGAACGACCACATAGTGGTCGTTGTTATAGTTAGTGCACTTAGTTTTCACAGAGAAATGGTCTTAGTATTCCCAGAAACAAATTTTGTAAACACCCAGCAGACCAATTAAAAAAATGGTTAGATGCCCGATCAATAGTTTTCACTACTAACAGATGTTGACTATATATACGTCAATTTTTTGGCATTTTTACGGGGAATGGTAGGTTGCCAAATGGTAACAGCCTTTGAAATTATGATTGAGGTGATATGTCAATTTTTGATACAGTAGAATTTAAGCCAATCAAGTGATGAAATGTGGCTGACCAGTACCTTTTCTGGTGAAAATGGTGTAGTAGGTCCCTTGGTCAAGTTAAGTGGAGAGGCAGGAGTTCGACCTCGCGACCTACCAGCACACCATGTAGCACATTGCCCCTTTTCTCTGGCATTAGTCCTTACCATACTATGAAGCTCACATACATTTAAATTCCAAACTATTTTCCACGGTGAGCCAGCCCCAGTCCACATGACCATATTCCACAACCACCAGAACGTGAGAGAAACAATTAATGAGATTAAAACCGATTAAGTGTAGTAATACATGTACATAATTGTTAATCCAAATACAACGCAGATTAATTTAAGTTTTGGACTAAGCATGTTGATGTGCTTAATTAGTGCACTATTATTTTACTTAGTATAAGTATGATTCAGCAGCGGACCATCGGTTGTGGCTTACGATTCTAGTCACAAATAGCTAGTTTAGGGCTAGATTTTAGTGGAGAAAATTGAAAAGACCATAGATTTTGCAATTTTCGACCGAATCCGAGCTCGAAGAGGCTAGTTGACCATTTTGAGCCTGTGCAGCCCACTCATTGGAGTAGGTTATAGGAGCAAAGGAGCATTGTAAACATGTCATTTTTTTTATCTATTTTGAGCATAATATGAAGGTAGAAGCCACGGAAACTAGACCAAGAAGATGTAGCCCGGAAAGGGGTGACCTCTTCATCATTCTTGTGTTCTTGATATGCTTGTAGTGATGTTTTGTACTTTGTTGTTGTTTTTTCAACTCTTGTTTTTGTATTCAAATTTCTCCTAAATTGGCCTTGAAAAAACTCATGAGACTTGATCATTTGAAAAGGCTTGAACCATAAGCACACACTTAAGACATTGAATTTATAATTTGAATGAGTAATTAGCATGGCTAAAATACTCCGTGGATGTTACTGGTATCAAAGCTAAAGTTCAATAAGTTTTATTTGAAATGGATCTAATTGTTTGCAAGCTTGTGTCATGCTTACAAGGTTAAAACTCAAAAAGAGGAGAAGAAGAGTGGTTGAGAGCACTTGCATTTGGTTCAAGAGGAAGAAGGGCAAGGTTTCCAAAGTCTTCAACACTAGCACATCCTCAAGTTTAAGTTGAGTCTTCGATGGAGCATGTCTCCTTGAAGGAGAACCTATCATGATAGAATAGCAAGAGAGCATTGACATTCTTTGATGTGAATGAGATGGTCAAAGTCCTCTATGAAGAAAGTATGCAGAGGGAATTCCAATTCCTCCAATAGGAGATGGTTCTCTAGGAGGAGGAGGCCATGGAAGTAAATAAGCCACCACATCCACTCCTTGTCATCCTCACCACCATATTCACCCTCCTCATCATCATCTTCCACTACCACGACTCTTCCATCTTGTTCATACACATACACTTCCAAAGGAACTGGAAAATCACCTTTTATTGAACTTGATGTTAATTTTGAGCTTCCAACGCATATAATGGTGAAGTGAATGCGGATAAGTTGGATAATTGGTTATTCAGTGCATATTTGTGCATAGTTGATACTTAGAAGATGACACATAAAAGTTAAATTAGTAACATGAGGATGGAGGGATCAACACTTGTGGTGGGAAAGAAAAGACACAATGAGGGATTAAGAAACACGATAAGATCTTGATGTATTAGTCAGTACATTTGTATTCATTAAAGAGGAAATTATATCCTCCAGTTGTCTAAAAAGCTATTATGAGGTTATGGAAAAATTTTAGACAATTGAAGGTCAAAGTGTGCAAAAAGATTATACTCATGGGTTGCATATGACAAAACTTGTTGAAGTACATAGGTGGATTATGGTTACTGAAATATACTGTCCCTCATGTTGTCCATCGTTGATAAATCCTTTGTGCAAGCTACACACGCAAGTAGGGAAAAAATGTACAAGATGAGGGAGTAAAAAGAAGCCATTCAAAAGGAAGGTGAAAAAGGAAATGGTTTCAAGGGTAAAAAAAGAATAGATCCATTCAATAAGGGAAAACCATATGTACTCATTTGTCAAGAGGGTCATGATGAAGCCCATGGAGTTGAAACTTCATCGAGAATTGAGGCCTATGAGACTTAAAAATAAGGAAACAAAGACCGCTACTACCTCACAAGCAAGGATCTTGGATCTGATTCGGAGAGATGAAACCGAGAATTGCAGCCACTGGTCACAAGGGAAAATAATCCTTAAACGAGTACTAGTTCCTCAAATTTTCACAATAACACTCCAAATGAAGAAGAAATAATAGAGTTGTTTCATGTAAGAGTGATCTCAAAACATACAAAAATTGACAAACTATTTGATCGTGGGTCTCAGAGAAATTAATCTCTGAAGACTTAGTCAAGAAGCTAATTCTTGAAACCTTACCTCATCATAATCCATACCCATTGCGTTTGAGTATTAAAGATATAAACTTATAGTTTACAAGAGAAAATGCATTTTCCGATTTGCAATTACAAAATTTTGTGATGAAGTTGAGTTAGATGTTGTACGCGCGCATATATGGAATTGTTTTGGGTGGCATATCTCTATGACGGGGAAATAGATCTTCTATCACCATGAGAACGGTACAAATTTTTTTTTTTCAAATATGGGGGCGAAATATATTTGTGAAACTCATTGCAAAAGCTAACCTCTCTTTAGTTAATGACCAAATGAAGTGGCTAGTAAACTCAAGAAAAAATTTTTGTAAGCTATGTGATCGAACAAAATGATAAATGTTTTGAATATTTTGAAGGTTGTGATGATAGATGAAAGAATTTAGGATTTTTGATGTAGTAGGAGAATCCAAACATGATATATTTTAAAGAGCCAAAAGGGTTACCCTCCTGAGGGATAACATGAGATACGGTTGCGACAATATTTTCTAGTCCTAACATGGCATGTATCACATGTGATAATGAAAAATTACATAAATCAAGAAAGAAAAAATCCAATAATTGTTGAACAAGTTATCATTCGTCCATCTCACCTGCTTGTAGTAGTTCCATGATGTGTGTTGAAAGGGATGGTACATGGCATATGTAATAGTTACGAGCACTCAAAATCTTGAATTTAAAATGTTATATCCCAGGTTAAGTGATTTTCTTGATAGATTAATTATGAAAATTATTTCATTAAGTTATATTTAAAAAAGTGGTTATCATCAAGTTATATTATCTTGAAGAGGACATATGGAAGATCGCATTCAAAACTAATTAAGTTGTTTGTGCCTTGACACTAAGTTGAAGAAAAGGACAACCTTTCATCTGCAAACGGATGGTAGAAGTAGGTAGTTAATGAAAAAAACCATTATATGTAGAGAATATTGCAAAAAACATCCTAATTTGTGGGGTGAATAGTTGCATTACATGCAATACTTGTATGCAAAACATTATTGCTGAACATATGCATTTGATGTATTAATAACGTTAACACAAGAGAAACAACTGATTCCTCTTTGGGAAATATACAGCTATCGATAGACATAGCGAGCACTGATAAACAAAAGGTGAGTGAAAATTTAGTTAAGTCATAAAAGCATTGCAAAAGAAACTAGAGAAAGATAAGTAGAGTACAAGAAGCGAGTACTTATTAGAAACATAAATGTAGATCATAAGTTTCAATTTGTTAATAAATTTGGCTTCACATTATGAGAAAACTTCAGGAGAAGGTAAAATACTCGACAAATGTATTCTGGTCGCTAATAAATGCGGAAAATATTGGTAGCAATGCCTTCGAAGCGATTTGCCTTCATAAATGCCAATTTATTGAGTTGTTAATGTTGAAAATTTGAAATTTTACCTTAGGCACTCCTTTGATTGAAGATCAGGAGAGAATGTTTGCTACCATCTATTTGATGTTTTCTCCAGTTATTTTTCAACTCCAACAAACTGTCTTGACAAAGAGGACAAGGACATTTGAAGAGACGTTTCCAACTATCTTGAGTGGGAGCTTAAAGGAAAAATGGCAAAGGCCAAATGGATTCAGTGGGAAGGTGAGGAACAATACCCTCACCTGTTGCTTTTAATTAAATGTGATCTTTGGTCAAAAACTGTGGGAGGAATGATGGAGACAATTTGTGCTCAAAAAATGAAAGTTCTTAGATTGGCTAGGAACTTTGAATGACCACATGGTGCTCGTCATTCTAAATTTGACACTTCATTTTTTCATGAAAATAGTGTCAGCAATATACAATGACTTTGTCCACTTTTCCAAATAGGTAAATTTAAAAAAAGGACGGTCGGATGCCACCGTCGGCGGTCCATCACTAACGTGATCAGGCTATACGAAATGTCAACTTTTTTGGCATTTTCTATGATAAAATGGTAGGTTTCAGTGGCGGCAACGCGAGTCCCGATTGGAGAGTGATGTGTCGAGTTTTTATTGGTCAATTTTAAGCTAATCGGGTGACAACACATGGCGAGCCGAGGCCACCATGTGTTGCCCCCGAGTCAAAATGGTGTGGTAAATTTTTTTGTCGAGTCTGTGTGGAGGCAATGAGGTTGACCCCACGACTTCCCAACACAACGATAGATTACCATCTCGCCTACAACATTAGTCCTTTTATACTATACAACTCACATACATTTAAATTCAAAAATATTGTCACGAAGGGGGAAGGTTAATTTTAAGGCCCAAACTCCAATCCACATGACCATATGCAAAACCACCAATGAGAGAAAGCAGTTAAGCACGGATTTAAAACATGGTTAATCGACCTAATACATCAAATTGTTGCGCTAATCCAAATGTAAATGTGGATTAACTTAAGTGATGGATTAGCACGTTAAGTGTGATTAATTAGATCACTTGCTGAAATACCACTTAAATATAAATGCATATTAACTTGGCGGACCTCTATTTTTGCGGAAAGCGCAGGTTCTAGTCACGATTAGCTAGTTTAGGATTAGTTTTAGTGGAAAATCGAAGAGGCCATAAATTTTGCAATTTTCGACCAGGTCGGGCTAAAAAAGAGGCTAGTCGAACATTTTGAGTTATTTTGGACTCATTGGAGCGAGGTTACGGGAGCAAAAGGTATTGTAAATAGGTCATTTTGGACATTTTGAGCATAATTTAGAGGGCACAAGGCCACTGGAAGTTGGACCCGAGGATATGTAGCCCGGGGAGGGGTGAACTCCTTTATAAATACAGCTGTTAATGTTATGTATGGTGATGTTTTTTACTTTATTTCAGCTCTTTTTTTTTTTATGTTAAATTTCTCACTAACTTGACATGAAAAAACTCACTTGAGAGCTTGGATAATTTACAAGAGAAACTAAACCCTTAAGCACATATGGGACATTGGTTATAATTTGAATTAAATTAGCACAAAAACACTAACATGCTCCATTCGGATCATAACCTTTCCTTGAAAACTCTATGCTAAGATGTGCATCTTGCTTCATCGTTTTCAATCTCTTAGCGAGATCGATGAAATCAACTACTTTGACGATGTGTTGGTGAGAAGTAACCTTTGATGTTCCATCAAATAGAGGCTTTCTTTGACCACAATTTTGAGGTAATTGGGGCAGGTTGTGGTGGTAGAATCAATGGAGAAAATCTAGCCATGACTAATGGAGGAGGTGGTGGAAGTGTTGATGGAATGTATAGCATGGAAGATGATGGAGTGAAAATGAGGGATGATGGTGTAAATCATATGTGAGAAAGTACAGTACGTAGAGAATTTTGAGTTTAAAATGAGTACCTCTGAAAATGTACAATCAAAATAAAATTTATAAAGAACCGGTATAATTCAAGTGAGTGATGTCAACCATAGAGGATGATTAGCATTTTTTAAGTAAAATAATAAAAATTTAAAAAAATAATAAAATAATAAAAACTACTTTTTTTTTAAGCTCGTATTTTCAACTTATCTCCGAAAATTCTCCTCAAATTTCAAGAGAGTACTCATTGGATAAGAAAAGGGTGGTACCATCGAGGATTACCCATATTGACATGAAAAATAATAAAAACATGAAGAAACGTGATTGCGGTCACGTTTTTCATGTATTTGTCATTTTTAATGTAGAATGATCCATCGAAGTATGCGGCTTATGTGATTACTTTTTGAATTGAGGAATTAAATTTTGTATCTAGCAGTACTCTGCTCAGAAATTTGAGTAGAAACTTTTGGAGATAAGTTGAAAAAATGAGTTGAAAAAGTAGTTTTTCATTTTCCCCTCTAAAATTTGATGATGTAATCAATCTTTCCTTTATTATTTCCTTTTATTTTATAATTTCCTTAGAAAGGCCCATTTTAAACCTCAAAATCCCCACTAATGGATAGTAGGTGGTGAAGCAAAATCTTGTTGTTTAGTATTGGAAATAAGAATTTTCGAGAAGTCATTTGAAACTTATCGCTAATGAAACCACAGTTGCGAAAAATTAGTAAACTCACTATCAAGCTCAAAATGAGAGGAGATGAGAAAATGGAATGTAGGTCTCAAAATCAATGGGGTTAAAGAAAAATTTCTTGAGGAAGGATTTAGACTTAGACACGAACAAATATGTCATTTAAGGCGGAAGGAAGATATTTTGGAGAAATTAACTAAATGAGCAAGGAGTTTGATTTCACAAGTGGGGGTATACCCTTTTTAACTCTGAGACTTTTACTTGCTTTCTCAAAAGACTCTCGGGGTTATTAACAATTGGTGGGGGTTTGGGTCCCGGATTTGACCTAGTGTGTCTTTTGGGAACCAATTTTATTGAGGCTGCGCACTTTGGCTCAAATTTACTAACTGTTACCCTTCTTGAATGTCGAACTTGTCACCCTGTGTCTAACCTTCGGTAAATTAAAGGAGTATGTCTGGGAATTTTTTACAATTGTGACAATGGTGCCAAAAAAATGTTATCACTCCTCTGTTTAAAGGCCAGAATATAGGTAACGATGTATAAATTGATCTTTCGATTTGATAGCTAGCCCTGCCAGGCTTGAGAGGGCTCTCTCAATGTCACCTTTTCGATTGATGGTGACTAGATAATAACGATCTTGGGTTAGATATAAGATTGACCAGACTAAGGGTTTTGTTTTGAATTTTGTGTTGGGAAAAATGCGAGAGGGGGGGGGTGAATACGTGTGCATATTCAAAAATTTTACTTTCACTCTCCTAAAGCCATATGCTACTTTCCTTAAAGTAAACTCACGTATACACGCGGATATCCTTCATACGAAAACGCGCATATTAGCGAGAGATCTAAATATACGAATGTTAGTAACTTAGTTCTTTGCAATATTCAATTCATCGATGTTAAGTTACTTCGGTAATCATGTGTAGTAACAACGAATAAACCATCACACAAAGCATCACACATGAACATTTGGGATTTTAGGTGGAAACCCAAGTCGGGGAGAAAACCACCGTTGTAGTTGCTCGGCCTTCAATATTTTATTATAGAAAACATCTTACAACATATGTCTTGGTGCGGACGCTCTGACACGCGAGGCACCCACACAACGCTCGTTTACCAGCCTCTCACGGAAGAGAGCTCCAGCCACGACTCGTTTACCGACCTCTCCCCGGAAGGGAGCTACGACCCCCTTATCTCATTTGCCGGCCTCACCTTCAAGGGGCTTCCAGCCCCGGCCATTCTGACCCTCGGCACCTGCATGGACCACGTTTCATCAATTTCTGCCCAGATCCAAAGTTTCCTTTACGGCTTACCATATGGAGCCACATTTCATCATATTTTTAGGCCAGACCCTTTCCATGCTCGCCCACGATCAACCATGAAAAAGACCACATATAACTCAGCAGCCAGTCTCAGTAAACAGCCAAACAGACCCAGACATTTCTTCCCACCACGGAGACTTCAGCAAACCTAGTTTGCATACGCGCTTTCCTTTCTCTGCGATGTCGCGCTAATAATACGCACTTCCGTTCCCCGCAAGCTTGAGCGCCTGCCATGCATATTACGAGTTAATTTTTATTACTACACGCTTTTCTCTTCAGCGAAGCCCGCGTATATACGTGCTTCATAGGTGAACTAGCGTATGGTTCTTCAGACTTTTATGTCATTGCAATTTTCACCTTGAATACATCACTTCAGATTTTACCCTTTACCTCGAATGAAGATGTTCGCCTCATCAAGATCTAATCTGTTCCATAAACGGATCTGAAAATACAGAAGTACATTTCAGATCTAGATCCTTCTTCATCGTTGGTGCATCATACATTCGGATCTATCATTCAACGCAACCCTTTCCATTCAAATCTACTTCAGCAAGAAGTATTCATTCAACTGGAACATCTTGCACCCACACCTACGGTACAGCACAATGAATTTCTTCTCTTTATATAGGTTTACCCTTTTTCAATACCATGAGCCAAAACCACATTACTTGATGGTATTCACGGATGGGGTCATTTAGACGAATCATTACCCAATATAATGGTCAATACCATCGTTACCCCTGGTTTTGCACTTTTTGAGCATTTTTTCCCATACGGCAGCACGTACTTTCACCGCGTGCATACGCGACTTCCCCTAGACAAGTCGCGTGTACCCTTGAAACCTTCTCTTTTCATCATAGATCTGGCACATCTTAGAGTTATCTTCATTGCCTTCTGTGACACTTCTTGTGGGCCACTCAGATTTACATCATTTAATAAGTTCATCAAGTCAAGAATAACTTCATTAGGTGGATTTCCATCAAGGACAACACATATCAGCAATCTCATGTCTTCATCTTCATTGATGGTTGCCATCAAGGACAGCACTGCATCATATTGCACGACATTTTTGTTGGATAAATGTGTTGTGCTATTTAACAAGCTAGATTATTTTAGCTTGAATTACCTTAAAATAATGGGGAACATTTATTTTTAGAGAAAAACAAAAGACCCTTAGAGTTCATTTCATCTTAAATAGGAATTAAAAAGGGGTAAAACCTTGAATTTTGGCCTTAAAAACGTGCAGTGGAGAATAGTCAATAGCAATATCACAATGTAACACATATAGCTCTAGCTTCATTCAAAACATATTGCGAAGTGATATATACATATCAAAGAGACTTTACTAGATATGGAAAAGGCATTTAAACCACATTCTATAAGGAAAAATCTTAATGAGACCCCACTTCACAAGTACTCAATTGCAGATGTAAATCGCATTTCGCAACTCTACTCGACGGTCTTGATGTACTTCTCTCCACTTTTCTACTGATCTTATTATCTTGATGCAACGCCCTTTCCTAACATGGCCCTCTTTCACTTCATCCCATTTTCTGTTGATATTGCGGTGTGATATTGCAATCGGAAAATGGTAGTTGATCGACATTTTATAAAGATTCACATAAGAGAAAGACTATGATGCAACGGATCTCGGTTTTAATTCTAGAATGATTGCATAGGCATGTTATATCGACCACATTAATGCCATAAATTAACGATTTTATAGGCCATATATCTAGTAATTGCAAGAACGTGCCAGATTTAAATGCTATTCATACTTTGCTAGGTTTCATTCATTTAATTTTTCCATTATTACGTTACTTGTGCATTTATGCCAAATCAAAGTTGCCTCTTTCCACTTATCATTTCTAATTGTTCACGGAAATTCTAAACAAATGAAGTTCTTTTGGAGTATGAAATCTCAGAAAGCTAAAAGCCAGAGTATGGCCCCTTGTGAATCCTTCATGCACTATAGCGAAGAACACTAGGCATTTCTGTATTCTGAAATTACATACGGTATACCAGTCGGATCTTCCTCTGGGAAAGCACTGAATGTTTGAGGATAGAAACCCATAGGGTTAAGGAAAGTTACGGTAGTGCTTTGATTCCTCATAAGCTACTACGAAGAAGTAGCCAATTATTTTACGCATCACGAATTAATGTGCCTAAAATATTAACATACACTAATATGGTAAGATGGATAGTTGATAACCTCAACAATGAGGGCAAGGACTTTCTCCCAACCATGACGATGATATATTCCTTTAAAGCCGAAGATTTGAGTTTATGTACACCATCACGGAACCTGGAACAATCTACGACAAGGGAATTTCGCACGATTCACCGGCGAGAACGAGATGAAGTCAAATTCAATCGAGCAATGGAGAAACAACTTTGAATAAACAAAAAAATGATGACAAGGGTGTGTATTCTACTCACTCCCTTGCTGGTCATACTAGTATGTTTATGAAATGATGTCCTGGGCTCTTTGGTCATCACGACACTGCAAGTCCCCAGTTGAATGAGTTCCCCTAATGGGAGAAGCCAAGTCACAAACTCTTATATTATGGATTGGGGAAACATTTTGTCCAACAATATTTCCACTCAAATTTCGGAATATAGGAAAAATCATTCTATTTCCTCCAAAAAAATTTCCCCCTTTATATGGGTGCTTATAACATGGATATTTGTGTGTGTCCCTTCATATTTTTGCCATGGGTTGGAAATGAGCTACCCATGACCTTCCTCCATTCATGGCTATCATAGCATGTTACAAAAAGAGGTCAAAATTTATTAAAATCTTCCATGGCATTGTTCTCCCCTTTTTGAAGTCGTGTTCAATGAGAAAAGCTCGGGTTATCAAAAGAAGCTCAAGTTGGATTTCTCCTCCATTGGAAAATGGTTTGGAGGAGAACCGTTTACATACAGTCAGAGACAGGAGTCCGGCTCCTCTACTTCGCATGTTTTACCGTTATATGTTCTCGATAAGCTCTCGCAAGAGAAGTAGCTTATCAAACTATTGGCAATGGATTAACCAGGTTTCTTAAGGAAGCTAAGAAAGCATCATGGCCCTCCTTTCCATTTAATTGTGGTGTTTATGCCTTGGACAATTATAAGCATGAAGTTTCGTAGATCAAATAATTGAATGTTTGAAATTGTTCACAATTTCAAACATACAATATGACCTTAATAAAGTTTCCAATGATTTTACCACCCAAGTTAAAATCGCACCTTTTGTACATGAAGATGATGGGTTCGATGGCTTATTCTTAGGTCACGATAATTACTTTCAGCTTCGAAGTTAGCAAAATTTGGCGTCTCCATCCACAACAATTTCCAAAGTTTAAATAGTAAAAAAACAAGCGTGGTTGGGGAAGAAATTTCATTGAAAATGTTGGAAGTCTCCCAACCCTTAACACAAGGAAAAGGAAAAAGAACCAACACCCAAGGATACTAAAGTCCTTAGTAAAATTGAACAAGATAAATATGTTGAAGTTCTAACCATGGAATTATATTTCCCGAGTAATTTGAATGATGTCTTGAAGGAGTTTAACCAAAACTCCAAGGAGACCAAGAAGTGATAATTAATCGGTCATCAAATGCATCGTGCAAGCAACTCAAACTAAAATTCAGACCTATTCACCGCCGGGTCCTTCGACGAATTAGTAAGCATATGCGGAATTCATCCCAACCTTTCCCACTACAGAAATTGTACTCAATATTGAGGAAATCCCTCCTCTAGATATATTCTATAGTCCTAAACATAAATTAGTTATGTGAGAAAACAAAAGAAAAGAAGGAGAACAAGGTAACTTCAACTCCTTGTCCCAGGATATGTTTTAATGGAAGTTGTATGGAAAGATCCACAAAGCAGACCTTCATAGGATCTAAATCATTTGACCCAAATTTCATAGAAGCTATGCATATGAAACCATAGAAAAAGCTTCAAAGGTTCAACAATTGATGAAAGAAAAGGATGAAAGAATCATCTAATTAGAACATGAACTACAGTATTAAGAAAAAAATTCAACCAAAAATTATAGGTACATGTAACAACTCCAAGAGAGCATGGACCAATTGAAGATTCAACACCAAACCGAAACTGGCCCAAAGGACACTAAAATTCATCAATTGCAAGTTAAGAGAAATTGAAAGATAATCCAAAGATGTATGAATTTAGAAAAGAGGCCTTGGAACTAAATACCCTATTGGAAAAACAAAAAGTTCTTTTTGCCTAAAGTTATCAACATCCTTTGAATATGGAACATTGAACCATTCTAAAGAGTTTCATTTAGTTCTAAAGTTATCAATAACCTCTTTCGCCTTTTTCAAACTCAACCTTCATATGTAAGAGGCACTTATGTTTCTTTTTTTATCATAGAAACTGTATCAGATGCAATCATCTCATTTGGTAAATCCATATCTAGAAATTCTTTGTCTTCAAGCAACATAAAATTCAATGAGATGGTCACTTCTTCCTTAATATTATAATGTTGAGAGCTTATGGATAATCGCGGTATATTTCTCGTTGATCCCAACGCCAGTGAACACTTCACCCATCTTCGTAAGCGTGAAGCCATAAGATAAGATGAAGAGGTTAAAACCAAGATTATATAGGGAATGAAAAATTAACCGCTAGAATGGGTTTGTGGGATAGTAGGGACAATGAGCATTAAATGAGTCAAAATAATGAAACCGCTTTTTTAGAAAAAAGAAGAATAAGAAATTAAATTTAAATTTAGGTAATGATATTAAAAATTAAGTTAATTAATCCATGATAATTGATCAAGTTAGAAGTCACAATTGAATAATAAATTTTGAATTAAATTATATTTAAATTAAAAATTTAGAATTAAATTAAAATTAAATTAAATTAAAATTGAATTAAATTAAATTAGAATAAAATGTGTGATATGTATTTCTACACTTTGAGATAACAAGGTGTATGAATAAGAATAAAGAATAATAAGTATTAGGATTGAAAGAATAATATAGAAAAAAGAGGGGGGGGAGGGTGGGGGGGGAATAAATTATCGGATTATGAATTATGAGGTTTAAAGGTGTATTTATTAAATAAAAGGGGTGAGGGTGGAAAAAGGAAAAATTATTAAGATTAATAAAATTTATAAAATTTAAAAATTAAGGATTAAAAATTTAGAATAAAATTCAAAATTATTCGAATCCAAGGAGGAGAAAGCCCAATAGTATCAAAAGGGGCTAAGAGTGGAAAAGAAAGAGAGTAGATGAAAGGAGGAAAAAAAGGTACACAAAAGAGCGATTTTTAGGATAAGCTGTTTAGAGACAAAAAATGGATGGTGGGTTTCCATGATATTTAAATGATACTCATCATCATGATAACTTTAATCTCGATGACGAGTATCATTTAAGCCAATCATGAAACCCACCATCCATTTTCTTCGTCCTCTAAACATACTAACCTATCCTAAAATCCTCATTTCGTGTGCCTTTTCCTCCCTTTTCATCTCTCTCTTTTTTCGTTTCCACTCTTAGCCCCCTTTGATAATTTCTTATCGTCTTCAAGCCTCTTAGTTCTCAAAATAATTGAATTTTATTCTAAATTTTTAATCCTTAATTTTTAAAATTTCATAAAATTTTATTAATCTTATTAATTTTTCCTTTTTCCGCCCTCATCTCTTTATTTAATAAATACACCTTTAAACCCTCTACAATTCAAAATCCATTAATTTATTCCTCCTACGACCCCCCCCTCCCCACTTTTTCTATATTATTCTTTCAATCTAATGCCCCTTATTCTTTATTCTTTATTCATCTACTTGTTATCTCAAATTATACAAATACATGTCCACTCCCCATTTTATTCTAATTTAATTTAATTTAATTTTAATTTAATTCTAAAATTTTAATTTAAATATAATTTAGTTCCAAAAATTATTAAATTCAATTGCTGACTCTCCTAAAAGGTCGTGAAGGCGGTGTAGTGGTAAAGTCAACCTCGCAATGACGGACCGGTCTTTTGTTCGATCCCGAGCAAGGTCGTAGCTCGTCGTGCGAGTAGTTAGTCTAAACCGGGCCAAGCCCACTACCTTTTCACCGGATGCGGTTGATGGCATGCATTGATGAGACCTTGGCCCCTACGCGTCTCCCGAAGGAGTTCGTGGTGGGGTGGCCATATGGCCTCTTGTACAAGCATTAATGTCATAATAAATCCGCTAGCACGCGATGGCATTAACACTGAACAGATGCCTCTTCATTTCGCCATGGGTTTTCATTTGATAATGGATTATGTTCTCGATTGTTCGACTCTCTGCAATGGCTCTTTGCCCCCTATAAACAGTACATGCCCTCAAGGCTATGCCGAACCCAGCTTCTGCACTCATACTGGGCATCGTTGCATTCACTTAGCTTGTTTTGAACCGCTTCCCAGGCTTCATTTCTCCCAGAGTCTCTTCTATAGAGCCAATCAACCTCTCTGTACTCAAACTGTGGGTCTTTGTGGCATCGTTTCTCCTCTTGGCACTTGGTCGACGGAATTCACTCACGGAAACTCCCCTCTATGTAGCTTTGAGACTCTGGTTTGCCCTTCCCACTGCAATAGCCCTCCTCCAGCCTCCGCCACCATGCCACGCATGCGACATAGAATGCAGATTAGATGAGGCACAAGTCATGGTTAGGTATATCATTTTCGACCCCACTCCAGCTCTATCTCAGGGTCTTCTTCTGCCGAAGAGACTCACGTTTAGCCTCAGGAGATGCGTCATGTCAGAGGTCGAAGGCATAATTGAGATTCTGTTCCTGTGCCTCAACCAGCCCCTCCCCCCACTGTTAACCCTCCTAATGCCGCGATTCCTCCTGCTTCCCATGGGACTATTTGCCTACCCATTCGTCAATCCTCTCAGTGAGCTGAATTCCACTTCGAGTGTTCTCATGCCAACCCCATTGTCACTGCATACATCACGGTTACCCTCAAATAAGAGTCTCCTCTCCCCATTACCTCCCATGAGGCCTCCCCTCCGCCCCCTCCTGTCTCTAGCCTCCCCAATTGCTCTGTTCCGTCAACTGACGTTACCCGCCAAGCAGAGGATGCGCAGCACAAGCAGGATGGGGCCGTGGACCTGCATGGCGCTCTCAAAGGTGTCATGAATGAAGATGCAGATGAATACGCTTGCAGGGTGGTGGAGGAACCTCCGTCTCCAACTCATGATCAGTGACAAACCCAGCTTCCAGCTTCTACGGGTATTCCTGCACAATTACAGTTGGAATTTTTGGTTTCTTTGTCTCAGTGTGCAGCTGGAAAAGCTGACTATTGGTTTTCATCTCTTTCGTTTCGTTAAGTCTTCTTGTATGAACTATAGGCCGGTTTCTCTCCCAAGGGCGGCCAAACTGATCTCCAAAGGACTAGTTTCCCAATCTTGGGTAGTCTAGACTTTGTAGAAATTTGTTGAATAATGAATATTTATCCACCAAGATTATCCTGATCACATACTAATTCGAATTCATATGCAAAACATAATCTCTTCCACAATCAATCATCAATTTGTAGAAATAGAAACAGTCGCATGCGCACATAAATACAATATGTAATGGGGAAAGCTTATAGCTGAAAACCCCTCAGCTATTTTGTATATTATATGGAGAGAACATGTAACAGTACATAGCACAATACTCCTCACAAGTACTCAATACTATCTCATGAAGTTACACACAAACTAGCTTGGTTTTGAACAAGTCACAGGTTCAAAACTCATCCACTAATTTCCTGCCTCTATTGCGCAATCAAGGCTGGTCTAATGAGAGATCCAAGGTTCAAATCTCCTTGGCTTGACAGTGCAATCCTCATGGGAAATTCCTCCAAGTGTGGTGCAAATCTCATGCACAACTGATGTCACAACTGATAGCTATCTCAACCCTTTCATCTACCTCTTTCACTGGTCTCCACTGAACTGTCCATGCACTGTAGTGAAATGATGTGTTCTTGAGTTGAATAATGAGTTAATAATTAGTGAATTAAATAATATTTCATTCACTCCACTCATTACTAGTTGATTAGCTAGTTAAACTAATCTCAACTAGTTCAACTAAGTTAAACCAAACACAACTCCACCAACTGTCTCATCAACTCCACCAAACTTCTGCCACTGAAGTCCTAACTGAAGTCAACCATGAATGAGCTCAACAAACCCCTAGGAATAGCGTAATTCCTCTGTCAGATGCATGAGCCACTTCTGTAGCTCGAACTGAAGTGCTCCAAGAGAGTAAACTGAAGTTTAGAGTCCAAATATTATTAAGGGTAAATAATATTTGACTTTTCTATTTTTAGGATAGGAAGTCTAAAAATATACTTCGACCTATATGTCTAAAAATAGAGGTCCATATATTTTTACCAACATGACCAATACTCCAAGAATAACATACTGCAACCCCTGGACCATGCTCCATGTGTCTAAAAATAGACATAGTCTAAAAATAGACTTTGCGCCAGAATTTGCCTGCGGGCCCACTTAGTGAAGGCGACTTCATTTCACTAAGCTCCATCATCTTGCTGCATTTTCAACACTCCCTCTCAACAAGATATGGATTATATGCAACCCCTATCCTGCCTCTGTGGAATTCGAACTTGCTCCTGGTGAGCGCCTTCGTCAGGATGTCGGCATCCTGATCCTCCGTGGGAACATATGAAAGCATCATGATTCTCCATTGAACACAATCTCTGATATGATGGTACCTGATGTCGATGTGTTTGGACCTATCATGAAATACTGGATTAGCCGAGAGTTTAATGCAACTCTGGTTATCACAGTAAATCACTGTAGGCTCCAAATGCAACCCAAACAATCCAACGAGGATCTTCCTCATCCAAATAGCCTCGCATGCAGCCAAGCTAGCTGCCATGTACTCGGCCTCTACTGAACTGAGTGCCACAGATCTCTGCTTCTTGCTATACCAGGAAACTGTTGTCGACCCAATGCTGAAAACTCCTCCAAATGTGCTCTTCCGGTCCATTGGGCTCCCTGCCCAATCTGCATCATTGAAGCCAGAAAGCTTCGCTCCATCCTCCTGTCTGTACCATAGACCATATCTTGATGTGCCACTAAGATAACACAATACATGCTTGCCTGCCTTCCAAAAGAGCTTGGTAGGCTTAACCATAGCTTGCGAAAGCTGGTTAACAGCATAGCATATATCGGGTCGTGTATTGACCAGATACATAAGCGACCCCACCAACTGTCGATAGACAGTGGCGTCCACTACCTCCGCCGAAGTAGCATCCTCCTTCCTCCAACCACCGGGAAGAGGAGTATCAACAGGCTTGCAGCCATGCATGTTGAACTTCTCCAGTATCTCCCGGGCATACTTACCCTGAGAAACAAACAGTCCACCACTGCGCTGCCAAATTTCCAATCCCAGGAAATAATGAAGGAGGCCCAAGTCCTTCATCTCAAACTCTTTTGCAAGATCCTCCTTGCATGAGAGTATCAACAGCTCATCACCTGTCAAAATCAAATCATCTACATAAAGTACAATGATCAGCAACTTACCCTCCACCACAATCTGGTATGGGTTAGGATCCGCCTCACTCTTGGAGAATCCAAGCCCGGTGAAATAAACTGTGATACATGTGTGACACGGGGTGCTTGCTTGACCGTGCAATGCTCTCTTGAGTGGGCATAAAGCTCGCTGTGAAGAATCTCAAACCTTGAGGGGCACACTCTATCAGCACACCTCCTCTCAGCGGCTCCATTGAGGAACGCGATCTTCATCCATACTGCTGGATCTTCATCCACTCTCTTGTTGAGAGAGCTAGGATCGTCAATATGGGGTACGCTGCGGCGAGTGCAAGGTCTCCTCATAATCGATCCCCTCGATACATGAGAAACCCCGAGCCAAAACCTTCCTTGTACTTCTCCACACTCCACGTCGTTTTATTGCTTCAGCACATGAATCCACAGTAGACCACCACGATTCCCCTGATTCTTGAGACAATGTCCATGCACTGTTTCTGACGATCGAATCATATTCTTCGATCATGGCATCTACCCATGCGGGTTCCTCCACAGCTTCCTCAAAAGAGGATGGCTCCGTCCCGACACATTGACTCACAAGAGCCATGTATCCAGTGTACCGATCCGGTGACTGCCTCTGTCTGCGCTGTGCTGTAGGTGGTCCTACAACCTTCTCTGCATCTTGAGCCAGTCGCTCAGCTTCTGTAGTGCGCATGCGCCCTCTGATGGTTGGCGTTGCATGGGTGGTTTCTTCCACCTCCTGAACTTCCTCTTGTGGCTAATCCACATCCGGAAGCTCCTCCTTAGGAACTAACGGCTCCTCATCTGCATGCAAGTGTAGCTCCCTCTCGGCCCGAACATTGCAGCTGCTCCTCACCAGGCAGTATCTGTCGCACAATAGTCTTGCATTTTGCTCTGGAAAAATACACCGAGTGGTTGTGAGGTGTATGGAGTTTTACCTGATATTCCAACCTCTGCGGGTTAGATCCAACTTCTTTGGCATCCTTCCGTCCCATACATGTAGACGGGTGAGCAAAAATTCTGGCATGAAATATCCAGGGCCTCTTGTGACACTCCTCTGGTGTACTCATACCAAGAACCTTGTGAGGACAACGGTTCTGCACATACACTGCTGTATTGCATGCCTCAGCCCACAAGTGAAGGGGTAGGCCCTGATCATGCAACATCGCCCGTGCAGCACCCACGATCGTTCTGTTCTTCCGCTCGGCCACCCCGTTCTGCTGTGGGTTATGGGGTGCGATGAGCTCTCTCCGAATCCCTTCTGCGCTGCAGAACTCCTTGAATTCAGCTGAGATGAATTCACCACCATTGTCGCTCTAGAACATCACATGCTTCAGATTCCTTCTCAGCAGCTGTGAATTCACGGAACTTGAAAATATCTAGCTCTTTATGCATGAAGATCGGCATGAGAGAAATCATCAACAAAGATCACATAGTAATTGTGCTTTGTTAACCGAAAAACGAGAAAAGGACCGCTTTGTCTGCATGTGAACTCTCTCAGAGATCGTCGTGGCGCGACTATCCTTCTCGTGAAAGATGGCTTTCCCAATGCTTCCCAAAGTGCACCTTGCCTTTGATCTGCAGGCTGAGTGCCCTTAGGAAGCCCAGTAGAAATCTGCTGCAGTATCTTCAAAGCTCCATGGTGAAGGTGGCCCAATCTCCTGTGCCACAGTTCGCCCTCATCATCTCGGCTCACCACTTCTCCCGCCTTGCATGCCATTGCTGCGCAGCCATCTACTTGCAACTGATAAAGGTTCTTGACTCGAACCCCTATCTTCCGGGTCTCACCAGTAGTCTTACTGCGCAGGAAGGATTTTCCTTCGCTGAAGACCACATCATACCCTTTGTCTTCCAACATCGCCATAGAGATCAGGTTCTTCATCAATCCTGGAACATGCAAAACTTCCTTCAATACAAAGGGTTTACCAGACTCCCTCTCAAAGGAAATGGTACCGATACCAGTCGCACTGTATCTACCATCATTGCCCATCTCGATGTGCAGTCCAAGATCTTTTTCCTCCAGATCTGAAAACAGATCTCGATCTCCGGTCATGTGAAATGACGCACCACTGTCCAAGAACCATACTGATCCCTCCACACTTGAAACCAAGCATGCGATCAGTGAAAAATCCAGTTCGAATTGAGAATCCAATGCCTCTTCCGCTGCAGATCCAGTAGCCTTCTTATTTTTCTTCTTCTGCAGACAATTTGTGGCATAGTGTCCATGCTGGTGACAGTGAAAACACTTCACCTTGAACATGTCTTGCTTCTTGCCTTTCGCACCAGACTAAGAAGCCTTCTTGCTCTTCCCCTTCTTTGCTTTGGCAGCCAAAGCACAATTTTCTTCATCAGATACCTTTGATGAAGATCCATCCCTTGTAGTCCTCCTTATCTCCTCCTGCATGAGATCCGCCCAAAGGCGCTCCCATCCCGGCAGCTTCTCCCGACCATTGACACTATCTTTATATGAATGCCAAGCCTTCAGAAGACCAAGGAGAGCCAGGTATACCATGTCCTCATCTTCGACAGTCACCCCCACACTTCCAATCATCTACGACCGTGGTTTATTTGGTATTTGTGTTTGTTCCCGTCTGTCACCTTTCTCATCTTAATGTTTCCCAGGCTTATCCTTCAGCGCCCGACTTCCTTCCCGGGTCACTCTTACTGCAGAATATATGCATCAACGCTTTCCACATCAAATATGGAGAAGCTTTTCCATCACGGTGGATACAGTATCAGTCCTTCGCCTCAACGAGTTGGCGGTAAGGCTTCCATCTTCTTTTGCAAGCCTAAACCGGCGGGATCGGTGGGATTTTGGACATCCGTATATATAGACTCCTTAGTCCATTATCTTCCTAATATTTGCCTCCATCGATCCTTCGATGCAACATAATTCGAGCGCCTTGAGCATGTGGAGTCGCAAGCCGTTTAGAAGACATTTTGACTTCAACACCAAGAAAACACTGCTGCAAATTCAAATTCCACCAGCTCAAAACTCAACTGCTTCTGATCTGTGAGAACAAAGTATTTCTAGCACAGAGATCGACTGTAGGGGCATTTATTGGATATATCACCTTTCAAAGAAAGGATGGATCCAGAGGCTACCTGGCCCGCTTACAGACTCTGTTTACTGAAATAAATTGTAATCACTGTAATAGATCCGATGATCAATTTAGCTCTGATACCATGTAGAAACTTGAATAATAGTTGAATTATTCACCGAGATTATCCTGATTACACACTATTTAAGCTTCATGGATAATACATAACCTCTTCTACAATTGATCATCAATTTGCGGAAATACAAGCAGTCGCATGCTTTATATTCCCACAGACGTCCAGGGCATGTGTTCAGATGGGGAGAGCTTATGGCTGAAAACCTCAAACCCCTCGGCTATTTTGTATATTATATGGAGAGAACATGTGGCAATTTACATGGTACAATACCTCGTCCACAGTTACTAGAGTCACTATCTCATGAAGTTACACACAAACTAGCTTGGTTTTGAACAGGTCACTGGTTCAAAACTCATCCACTAATTGCCTGCCTCTATTGCGCAATCAAGGCTGGTCTAATGAGAGATCCAAGGTTCGAATCTCCTTGGCTTGACAACGCAATCATCATTGGCAATTCCTCCAAGTGTGGTGCAAATCTCATGCACAACTAATGTCACAACTGATAACTATCTCAACCCTTTCATCTACCTCTTTCACTGGTCTCCACTGAACTGTCCATGCACTGTAGTGAACTGATGTGTTCTTGAGTTGAATAATGAGTTAATAATTAGTGAATTAAATAATATTTAATTCACTCCACTCATTACTAGTTGATTAGCTAGTTAAACTAATCTCAACTAGTTCAACTAAGTTAAACCGAACACAACTCCACCATTTGTCTCATCAACTCCACCAAACTTCTGCCACTGAAGTCCTAACTGAAGTCAACCATGCATGAGCTCACCAAACCCCTAGGAATAGCGTAATTCATCTGTCAGATGCATGAGCCACTTCCAAGGCTCGAACTGAAGTGCTCCAAGAGAGTAAACTGAAGTTTAGAGTCCAAATATTATTAAGGGTAAATAATATTTGACTGTTCTATTTTTAGCCCGCCAGTCTAAAAATAGACTTCGACCTAAATGCTAAAAATAGAGATCCATCTATTTTTACCAACTTGACCAATCATCCAAGAATAACATACTGCAACCCCTGGACCATGCTCCATATGTCTAAAAATAGACATAGTCTAAAAATAGACTTTGCGCCAAAAATAGCCTTCGGGCCCACTTAGTGAAGGCGACTTCATTTCACTAAGCTCCATCATCTTGTTGCATTTTCAACAGAATTCTCTTGTTAAGCATGTTTATCAAGCCCAGTGCTCAGGCTCACACAGATGAAACTGTGGCAGTTTTGTAACAGTAACTCGTATACTTAATAGAACTAATCTTACTTAGAAAAAAAAAATTGCTGACTTTCCTAACGACCAATTATCATGGATTAATTAACTTAAATTTAATATCATTACCTCAATTTAAATTTAATTTCTTATTCTTCTTTTTTCTAAATTGGTTTCATTATTTTGACTCATTTAATGTTCATTATCCCTACTATCCTCCATACATTCAAACGGCTAATTTTCCATTCCCTATATAATCGTGGTTCAATACTCTTGTCATATTATGTTATGGCTTCCTACCCCCGAATATTGGTGAAGTGTTCACTCGAAATACTGGGCTCAACGAGCAATATACACACATCTTAAGCTCTCAACATTATGTTTTGACTGCGGGAAATATCCATTCTCTAATCACTTAATATTATTTAAAGCAATGGTGATATTTTTAACAACTATGTTAGCATTTTTCATCAAACACCTTTTCACAATCTAACGAAATATGACATAAGACCTAACCGCTAAAATATTTTGATTAATTTTTCCTCCATATTTCTTCTTTATCTCGAACTTAACTTCCCTTCCAACTCGATATGATATTAATAATTTCTCATAGAGACTTTATTTCATTTAAATTTATCTTTTAAGGTGTTATTTAGTCGTTTTGAATTATTTTGCCCTTATCCGTACTTTCCAAAACCACTTCCTTTTCAACGTTCCTTTTTCGATCCCTAATTCATTCACCCTTTATTCTAATTGTGAAGACTTAAGTTCGAAAAACTTTAAACCACTTGCATTGTGCTTAAAAGGTAGTAAAATATTTATATATGGTACTTTATATTATTTAATCATACTAAGATACCTATTTTCTTCTCTTCAAACTCCTCTTTAAGTTTTCATCTAATCTTTGTGGTTCGTTAAGTTCTTCATACTTTTGAGTTTTGAGGGAGCTTTGCATCATCCGTAATTGGTTCTCGAATTCTCTTCTTTTCTTTCCAATGCATATAATAGGATATTTGCATCATAACCGTATTTAAATAAAAATAGTGATATTTTTAACATTTAAGTTAGCATTTTTCATCACCAACTTTTCACAATCTAGCAAAAAGATATAACCATTGAAATATTCCGATTAATTTTCCTCCATATTTCTTCTTTAGCTTGGATCAAAACTTGATTTCTAGCTAATGATATTAATAATTTCTGCGTAGACGTGATTTCATTTATCTTATATTTTAAGGTTTTTTTTATTTGCTCAATTATTTCATCCTTTATATGTACTTTCCAAACCCACTTCCTTTCAAAATGTCTTTTCGATCCCTAATTCATTCACCCTTTGTTCTAACTAAATAATTTGCCCGAAAATTAATCATCCGCATTTGCAATTTATGGTGTATTAAAAGTTTTATATATGGCATGTTGAGATTCAACAAGATGATGATCCTAGTGAAAACTAAGCACCTACACTAGGTGGAGCTCGCAGCTATTTTAGGTGATATGTCTATTTTTAGAATTTGGATCAAAGTCTATTTTTAGAAGTAATCTATTTATAGATGGTTGAGAAAATGATATGGATGGATGGGCGTCTAAGTTTGGAATGCATGTGAAAAGTTGTTTCTGCATGGAATGCATGTCTAAAATTAGAATGCATGTTGATTTTTGTTAAGCCCTTAACAAAAGTAAGACAATAAATAATTATCTAGTTAAAATTATCTCCAGAGCATAAAATTGATTTTTCTTCATGTGTTTTCCATCACATTAAATTTTCGCAAAATATTTAAGAGAAGGATTATGTATTTACTGCTGGATATAATTATTCGATCGTAGAGTCCAGGCATTACATCAGCCAATATTTATAAAGTTCTCATATGGCAAATTTATATTCTTTAATCATACTAATATACATATTTATTTATCTTCAAACTCCTCTTTTAATTTTTTCATCTGATCTTCGTGTCCATTAAGTTCATGATCCTTTGATTTTGAGGAGCTTTGGATAACTGTAATTGGTTCTCAACCTCTTCTTTTATTTCAAATGAAGCTAATCGAATATTTCCCATCATAATAAGTAATTGAAAAACATCAGCCTTCTTAATAATTTTCATCTCATTTTCTTTATCTTCACAACTTCTTTGAATGAAAGTTTATTTTGGTTAGTTTTTCCTCACTATTTGATTATTCTTATACTCTTAGTACTTTAATCATATTATCTTTAGTATTTAAGGTAACCTCGTGTAATGTATAATTGTTCGTAGACATTTTCGAGCATAGTCGGCAATATCCCTGTTACTAATAGTTGAATCAACAACCTTTGTCTATGACCTCATCACTAGTCTCGTATGTGCCAATTTAGCATGTATGAGTTAGACAACTTTACCAAGATTCATGGCCACAGAGGAAGCTATAAAGCCTAAAAATTTATTATCTCCATCGATTCTCGTTTGTACTAGTTATAGAGGTTAAAATTAGTTCCAGAAATTAGCTAAAGAAATAAATTCGCTAAGGCAATGGAGCTATTTCTTCCAAACAACCTCATACCATTTGGGCTTGTTGGGGCACAACATCAATTATTTACCCAATTTTTATACAACGTTGTTCTCGTGAAATTGTTCTTCACAACTAATGTTTGTTCACTCTAATCATTTGGTTATGCTTTCACCAAAATTTCATATCTCTTTGTCAATTGTTATGCCGCATGCTCGCTCCGCCTTTCCAACTATAATGAATCTCATCACTTGCAGACGTTCATGGGTGACAAGCTGCAAAAGGTTGGTAACTTTCCACATCATAGGCTTGAGTTGTTTTTTCTACAATAACTTGATATTTTCTTTCACTCCTACTTCGTTTTGTGTTTCACCTTGTCCCATGCTCACCTACATAATCATTTGTCCTCGCTATCTCCAGGTGGAGAAAAAATGTTTCTCTCGTTTTCTCAATTTTCAGTTTCAAGAATATAAGTAGAGAGTCACGCTTAAGCTTCCTCGTGCTAGAGATGATACCATGAGGGTCATATCTTGAACATAAATCTTGCATCAAATGAGATGAGAGCTTCTTTTTTTCAATAATGCTTCGACAATATTTTTATTTCTAGCAATGAGAGAGAGAATTGCGTATGGGAACAAAGAGTGAATTTTATTCCTTGGAAGCAAAAAATAAAAATTAATTACACAATTCTTTGCTTCAAAACCTCACAAGAAAATATTAGAATGATAAATTTGGGAAGGCAGAAGGTTCCTTCTCAAAGCTATAAATTCTAATAAGAGTAAGCAGTAGGTAAAGGAACCAATCGCCAATACAAGACTTTCTGCCATCAGTGAAATTATTGTTTATTCTTTTGATATTCTATCGTGATATCCTCTAGAAATGTCACTCTTAATTAAAGAGAGAAGCGATCAATAACCAAGTATAGCCATAGGGAATCCATCGAGGATATATAGTGTTCGTCCATTGGTAGACTTCATTTCTACTTCATTTTTTTCTTTGATTTTCTCGTATTAATTTTATGGACATGAGAAAGGAGGGATAGTTAAACAATATCATATGTATCAAGTAAGTTCAATGTTGATAGGGTTTGTTCGTAATGGTTGTACTAAGATCGATGATTGTGGCCCTAGCTCGACATCTTAAAATTGACATATTTCTTTAGGTTGAAATTACATATATTGTAGTTAAAAATGTGACTTCGCTTCATCTTGGAGTCACCATCAGGAAATCACAATGAGGATGGAATTCAAGGTCTAAAAGAAGGGTTTTAATAGGTTGGTAGGAAAAGGAATTCTAATTTCTCGTTCTCAGTTGGTTTTTAAGAAAAATTTGGAAAAATGGAATTTATCATCCCTTCCAAGGTTATGAACTCATCATAAAACCCCTTTTATATGTAATGTCAACTCACAAGAGGTAACTTAACATCTTAGCAAAAGTAGCTTCAAAAATTTAAAGACTTGGTTAGCGAACCGAGAGGTGATCATTTTGGTCTAAGAGTTAAAAAACATGGCCAAGAGTAAGATGGAGTTGGGGTCAATGTGAACAACAATAAAGGTGGTTGTTAGTACCCTATATTAGACTAATCAATTCGTCACTCGATATTTATAAAATATCAATATTACAAACTCGATTATCCCTAATTCCCTCGCTAATTCGTTAATATAAATCTCTCTAGAAAAATTTTCGACATTTCTCGTAACTTACGCATGAATTGGCTCTCTAAAATTAGGTAAAGTGGAGGAATGATGAATTGGGTAATTACCTAACGTCGATAGAATAATGTAGTGGTCGAGTCCAAATTTCGGTTTTGTGCAGAAAATATAGTGGAATCACGCAATCCCGCTAGAGCAACATTCAGAAAAAGGGCTCTCTTTGACAAGAATATAGACTACCGTTGGTGGAGGAGGGAAAATAAATTATAAATGTATCATTTAAGGGGCTTTTAAATCCATCATAATTAAATTAGTGCAATTAAATGCTACTTGAACATGTGTGTTGTTCCATCCATCGGCACTGAATGTATGCTTAAATTTCGCCGATTTTGCACCCGATATAATATGTCGACTACAGATTCGAGAGGTAATGGACAATTAAATCGCATGGGGGTGGAAAAGGTCCATTATCACACACACTTTTTCCCACATGATGACTCGACAAGAGCCGTGAGATGGAAGAAAATGTCGTGATTTTGTGGCATCGAGTGTCAAAAAGTTAAATAAAGAAAAGTGATTTTACACCCGATGGGGCATAAAGTGTCTGCCGATTCCCGAGTGATCACTAGATCTTTTGAATTCATACTATTATATAATTTTTCGCTTTAAAGGAAGTCATTAAACATATCATATTTTTAAGGTCCGACGAAAGAAAGCTATTTGTTGATCATTATTTATGATTACTCGACCGTGTCTATAGAATGGTCAAGTTAACACGATTAATATCCATATGGAGCAGCTTTCCACCATATCACTACTGAGTATGTTAAAGTTTAGAGATAAAATTAAACCTTAATAAATTAAGGATTTGTGGATAATATAACTATGGAGGAGAGATTGTAATATAAACATGTACCCTTAGGGGTGTAGCCCAATGAAATATTGTGGTATGACGTGGTGGGAACCATGTTAGATCATGTATGAGGCGTAGTGCCATGTGGAAAATCTTCGTTAATGTGACAAAATCGCAAAACAAAGTCGCCGATCAAACGAGAATTAATACCTAAAAACGAGAACTCTAAAGACCCAAATAACATGAAAAAACAACTCAAAAATAAAAAGTGGGTGATTCTCCATCACCACTTTATTTTCTGTAAATTTTCAATATTTTTAAAAAATGACAAGAAAAGCACTTTTTTGCAAAAAACATCCCGAAAATTAAAAGTGTTTATCCCGTGAATAACGTTTTTTTCTAGAGTAAATTTTCAAAAAAAATTAGTAATGACATTAAAGATAAAATATCAAGATTGAAATCTCAAAATTCCACACTAAGTTTGGAATTAAACCTAAAATATCATGTCTCTCAAAAAGCCTAAAATTTCAACAATTTTTAGCAATGATGTTAAAGATAAAATACTTATAATTTTTTTCAACCATAGCATTAAAGATAAAATATCGTGACTTGAAAAACCTTAAAATTTTACGGGTTTTCAAACTCATTACGGAATTAAAACCAAATATCACCACTACAAAAACCTTTAAATTTTAAAATACATTTAACCATGGCATTAAAAATAGATGGCTAAAAAAGACTTTAAAAATGAATACCTAAATGAAAGTATCATTTATACCAAGTGTTGTTATGCCATTTTGTCGCATTCAGTCAATAAGCCTTCAAACATACACATCCTTTCAACACTTTGTCATCCTCCCCCAAGGTAAATCCCCAAGTATGAATTCCCCAAAACCCTAAAGTTTTGCCTAAAAGTGCTTCATTTCAATGATTTTTAGGCCCAACGCACGCTCGGCCTTTCAAAGACCACCGTTCACTAGTAGGTTGGCTCTCTCTAGACCCTGTTGACATCACTTTTGGAAGACGTTTCCCCTCACTGGGGGTGTGTTTTTTTCTAGAAATTCAGAAAATAGAGAACTACAGCTTCCACGAGAGAAGCTTCCTGAGTTGTTATGAACTATTTACCTCGATGAAAGTCTTGAATCCTATCATATCCTATCCTATCATACATTCGAGATTTCACCCCTTATCCTTGAGCTCATCTTCCCATCAAGAGTGGACTTAAGCCTGGCTGCATGGATAATAAATCTCAACTTACCATCGTCTTCTATATATTTGTGGCCTTCCACAAGCTAGGGGTTGCCTTTTGGAGATAGATTCTATCCTTATGTTGCCGCCGTGAGATTCATTATTTCAGCATTAGGGTGACATGTGAGGTACACTTTGTGCAAGGAAGGACAAGTCAACTCGAGGAGCTCTTCTATATGATCAACTACGATATTTGGTTTTAAGTCTCTCCATTTATATTAATACAAAGAGTCTATTGTTTTCCTATATGTGATGTTATGATTTCATGTATTTCATGCCATGTTGATTCACCGAATAAAGTGATTAGATGACGCTACATATATGGCCGCATCGTTGGCTTGTGTTTTTTGATTGTGCAGTGTTATAATTATAGTGATCGCAGCTAAAATGGAGTGTATAAGCGAAGACACGGCTTAAAACATACTATCGATTCCGTGAAGGCCATCAATATCATCTATTTACCGTAAGGAAAACATTAGCTTCTTTGTTTTGTGTTGTTCTAGACTAGGCCATGTGTCTAGGGAAAATAATTATGTCCGTTACCGTAGATTCAAGATAATTAATCAACAATTTCTTTGTTAAATGCTAAAAGTATAGCTATTATTTTAAAATATTGTAGCCTAAGAAAACTTGACACATTACAATGAAAAATTGAAAATCAACCATCAACGACACGCAATGTAGAAAAATCTCACCCTATCAATGAAATCTTAAATACTCAACCATGGAATCGCAATAATCGTGGGGGAAGCTTTATCCATTATAACGAAAAATTTAAAATCGCTTATGAAATACAATACAATGGGGTCGTTACTACCGAGATCGACATAGACCCTTCGTAAAAAACAAAATAATAAATAAATGGATAAATAAATAAAAATGAAAAACACAAAAAAAAGTAAAACAAAAAAAGAAAATGTTTATAATAACTAATAACAAAAATATATATTAAAACATAAAAAATAAAAGGATAAAAAATGACAAACATCAAACATAAAAAATACATATACAAATATTTTCTCAACAAATCACAAATAGTTTTTAGGGTCAATGCACAAATCGCTATGAGAAAAAAAGATAAACATAAATAATAAAAATTAAATAAAATCAAATTTGATGACTCAAAAAAAATTTAAAATAAAAATAAAAAAGAAAAACAAACAAAAATGGAAAAACAAAAAATTATAATTTAAGGAAAAACAAAAAAATTAACACTAAATAAAAAGAACACAACTAAATTGGAGGTTAAAGATAAAAAACATGAGCAAAATTAAAATAAAATAAAATAACAATAATATGTGTGTGTGTGTGTGTGTGTGTGTGACATCGACTGATTAAGAAAAAGAATTAAAATTTAAAAAAAATAAATAAATAGCCTTAAAAAATACTTAAAATATTCAAAACAAATTAAAAACTAAAAATAATATATATATATATATATATATATATATATATATATATATATATATATATATATATATATATATATATATTTAAAATAAAGGAAATAATTTAAAAATAAACACGCCTCGTGTTGAGGGCCACCGCTGTGGCATGGTCAGACCCTCTCGTCGGGTCCCATGGTGGCCCTCGTGTCCCCTCCTCGCTAGTGTGTCATTTTTAATGTGTTTTTTTTAATATTTTTAATTTCTATTTTAATTTTTTTCCGGGTTTAATTTTAATTTTATGTAAAGATTAAAAAAATGTTTTTTTGTTATTTTTTATGTTTGTTTTATCTTTAACGTTTTTTTTATTATTTTTGTTGATTTTTTATCTTAAATGTTTTTTGTTGTGTTTTTTATATTTTATTTTTCTATGTTTTAAATTTTCATTCTTAAAGATATACATATTTTTAAATTGTATATTTTATTTATACTTAAAATTTTATCTGGGAAAATAACTTCAAATGTCATCATCTTTGGATATCAAATTCATTAAAAGACCATAAAATTTGCTATTTTTCAAAAAAAGAATCATTCAATTTTTCATACTTATTTAACACGTCATTTTAGCGAAAAAGTTTTGAAAAACGTATTTTTTTAATTATATTTATATGCAAAATGTGTATTTTTTTCGAGCGTTCCAAATTATTATTTTTTAGTGAAAATTATTTCACATGTGTATTGAAGTATTAATTAAAGACACATAAATTTATAAAAAAAATCTTATTCCTCAAAATATCAATGTTATAAACTTTGCAAAAAAATCATTATAAAAAAATTGCAAAGAAAAAACAAAAAACACATGTTTGGAAAGCCATTAAAAAACAAACATCTTAGGACAAAAAACAAGAACACGAATAAGGCAACTTCAAAAAAATGATTAAATAATCAACATTTTTTAAAAAAATGTGTATATTCTAAGCACATCGTAAAATTTAAAGTGACAAAAATATGCTTTAAAAAAATTGTCGATGATTTTCAAAAATGCGCATGAGAATCACCAACATTTAAAAAACATTATCCACACTTAATACATTAGAAAATTTTAAAGTGTAAAAAATAAGGCCTCTAAAAAAATGAGGTTGATGCCGCATCAACACTTTTCAAAATCCACTTGAAAAATCACCAACATTTAAAAACAATTATCCATACTTAATACCGAAAAATTTAAAGTGTAAAAAATAAGCTCTCTAAAGAAAAGGGGCGGATGTTGCATCAACACTTTTCAAAATTAGCATGAAATCACTAACATTTAAAAAACAATTTTCATACTTGATACATAAGAAAATTTAAACCGTCAAAATATGCTAGTGTGTGTTATGAATCAACGTTTAAAATCAAATGACTTTTTTCTCACTCTCAAAAAAATGGATAATCTAAAAGAGTTCTTTGCTTGATCGTAGCTATGTTTCAAGGGGCTTAAGACTTCAAATGGGAAGAACTTCTCAATCCAGAGGTTGGATTGAGAAAAATTTATATCGCTAGAAATCTCTCGATGAGTCGAACGTGATATATTTTCCAAAGTGAGTTTTACACACTTTGGGTGAAAAGGAATTTTTGTAAACCCATCTTCATAATGAGACCATAAAGAGGTTGGGTTATTTAAAAGTAACACCTCATTCAACGAGATTAATTCAAGGGGGTGGAAGGAGCATTACATTTTATCATTTGATCATCCTATTTTCATGTTGTTACCCAATCCATATACTCTTTATATACGCCTATCAAGGCTCCTTCATTGGTTCTAAGAACTTGTAATTATACACGTTGTGTCCTATGTACATACAAAACTCACAAATATGTGCTAGTGGATGTTTAAAAATTATATAGCATTAGAGATCAAGGTGGCTCATGTACCAACTATTTAAACATCTCACACTATTTTACTTTTTTTACCTACTATAACAGATTTTGTGCACCAAATATAGTATAGTTATTTATAATTGGGCACTCAATATTTTTGGTTCGCCTCTCGCTTTTTCATGGAGTATACCATATATTTTATCTTGTGTCCTTAACTTTGACCACTTCATAAAATAGTAAGCCAATGTATTTTTATTGAATTTGAATTGACTTCATTTTAAAAATGGTTTCAAGAAACCCTTGTATATTCAAGATGCATTAAAATTTCCATTTTTTCTACTTGGGAGGTTGTCCTTCATTCAAAGGAGGAGAACTATAATATGGGGGATAGACTCGCAACGAACCACTCCCTATGCCGGAAATATTCAATCTAAAGAATTAGTCTATTTAACAAATCCTTAAGTCTCTTGTCATAGTCCCACAATCACTCTCCTACTACCTATTTCATTTCCTTAAGCTCTATAATGCTTTGTTATTTATACTTTGACTTCCAAAAATTCATTAGTTATACTCAATCCTTATCTCCTATAAACTTCAAGTATATATTGCTAGTAGATTAGCTTTATATTTCATGTACCACTACAAATATTTTTCGATACGTGTGGTTTTCTATTGTGCTTTCTTCTAGGATTCATTAGTATTCTTATTCACCATCCATGTTGGGATCCCACCTATTTACACCCCTAGAAAGGATCACATACCTATTTAGGTACCACATATTCCCCCCTAAATACACTATAGACAATAAAAATTCACACGTGAACTAGTGTGATCTCCATCATCCCTCCTAGTCCATGGAGCATGGGAAGTTTGGTACCCATATTTTCATTACACCTACCATTGTAAAGTTCAAGTTCCTTAATATTGTTTTGTTTTTATTCATTTTATCACACATATTATCTATTTTATTATATTTATTTCTCTCATCCCATAAACCATCATGTTCTTCTTTCGAAATATTATGAAAGGAACACATATGGACAGTTTCAAATGAAGTTTGTTCCAACTCATTTTCTCGCGTTTCATCTTTCTTAGATCTAAGAATACCAATTCTTTTTTTTCTCATCAACTCCAATATTACCACCATGTCTTTTATTTCTATAAGGCATTTCTATTTCACTGTGTAGTCACGATCTAAAGTATCTCTTTTATCTTTCTCTAAATCATTTCTCATGCTTCATAAAAATTCAAAGTCAACATTTACTACTCTTATTCTACTACCTCATATATGTTTGGCACGCTTCTCCTACACTTCCCATTGTCTGCACTCCTTTCGTGCCTCTACTACTAGAAAACACTTGGCACTACTTCATTTTGGTCTTCTATTAATCTTCTATTACTTTGTAATATAAGCCTCTCGTTTTTCTCTACGCTATTGAGTTGACTTTCCATATTTCTTCACACGATTTATTTATCTACTCACATCTCACTACCTTGCATTTCATATGCTCAGATCCATCTTATACTTTTATTTCTATATCATCTTATCTTCCTTCTTCTCTTAAATTCCGATTATGTGAGGCTTTTATAATTTCAATCCTATTTGGTGTCATCTTCATTAATATTTTTTCTACAAATAACATTTTTGATTCACAAATTCATCAACTCGGGGTGTCCTTCCTTTCTGCTTCCTTAATATATCTATCGATTGTGATAAAAAAGGTATTATATTCAAAGAGAAACTCCACTATATATCATTCTTTCAAAATTTCAAACCAATAATATGTTGTGTGTATCTGGTTTGTTGTCTAGTATTTTAAGTAACTCTACCATTTCTGATCTTGGACTATATGTTCTTATAAGTGGTATATTATATTGATTTCTACACATGTTCCTTATCCACTCATGTAACAAGGAAATTTGGAAAAATTGATTTCATGCTTATTTGAATAAAAGTACTTATATTTCCACCATTCTGGATAGATTTGCAAATTCTATGTTCCCTTCAATGTGAATTCAATCTCCCTTTCCTCAATTAAGTCTTGGTATTTCTTTCCTCAAGGGTTTGCATGGAATAATAATTATTGTTTCCTTCATGGAAGCATATATTTTTTTCCTACCGATAGAACCAATTGTTGACATTAATATTAGATTATATATTTGCTACATAGACCACTAGTATTGGGATTTATATATCCCAAAATAGAGTTTGGTTTCACCTTAGATACAAATAGAATTACGTAGAAATATGCATAAAAAATGAAAAAAACACAATATAAACCATGTGCACGATGTCACATTCATATTTAGAGAGATAATTAAGAAGGGAAACCATATCACAAACATTTATATTAAAGTCTATAAGAACAATCTACATGTTTCATGTTGGTTACAATATCCTCAAAAGGCTTTAACCTCTTACTTCATCTGACCGCATTAGCAAATCCATATCACAATCCAAGCTCATAACTCTTTATTACATTCATATATACAATATCATACAACTATTGATTGAATTACTAAAAAGCTACAACTATCTATACGAAGATCCTATTTAAGGCATCGACATATTAGCATAATTCAACTAGTATGTGGCAAGGAATTGTGCAAAAGCTACTCAAATCTTCACAACATATGGTATCAACATTAGGAAGAAACTTAATATTTAAAATGTTTATAGAAATAATTAAAACAAAACAAGAAAAATCAATTAAATATAAACTTTAGCAATGAATCCAAAAACTTCATGAATTATTTTCAATTTTTATTGGTGAATGTAACCATCAATAAATAGGAGAAAGAATGATCTAAGTATTCTATTTTAGAATTATTTTGGATCATATATTCATTATTTTTTTGTTGTATATAAGTCCCAACTACTCCACGTCCCAATCCCATTACCTTAGTCATGTCTTTCAATAAACTCGTAATTGTTTCCACCGAAGATATGATCTCATTGATGTATTAGGAGTAAAATCATATTATTCCTACTACAATTTAACTCTCACAAAATTTTCCCAAGGTTAAAGGTGTAAGACAAAATTAAGTTTCACATAAAAAAAGTGTGGTGACATGGCCTTTCATTAAAGGTAGCCCAAATGACTAAGGCATATATCCAATATTTCGAATTTTCTTCGTTAATAATCACATGTGAAAGAACATATATCCAATATTAATGGTCTTTCATTAAAAGTAGCCCAAATAACTAAGACATATATCTAATGTTTCCAGGCTCAATAAAACAAATTATTTTAATCATCTATCAAAAAGTATACTATAGCACTGTATAAATAAATGTTGCCTATGTCTTGATTTTAAACAATACATATAACCACATTATTGCATGAGGTGTTCATTGTTGAATTCTTTAAAAACATAACGCTAGGATGGGGCTATTAAGGACTCAACAAGCTGTTCATTTTCACACAAAATGATCACCTATCACGCAATAGTCTTTATGTTAATATGAGGATCTCTATCACTATGAGCATTCCTATAGATACAAAAAGGGTCATGATATATAGATCCCTTTGACACTATCATAGACCAACTTTGCAACTAATAGGGATTATTAAGTTTCATATTCGATGATTTATCAAAGATACTGTCTCACAAATTTAATGGATAAATCATTTTAAAGAGAAAAAAGAAAAGAAGCTCTAAAAAATAGGCATGTCATTGACCTCTTCTCAGATAGTATGGAAAAAATGTTGTAATGTTATGTCTTATCTTGTTCTATATAAACATTTTGACTAGATCAAATGACTTGAAAGTAAATTAAAAATAAAAATAAAAAAATCAATCATTATAATTATAATAGTAATTAATTAATAATTAAATCAGCCTAAATCTATTTTTAACTCCAAATCTATCCAAGATCAACCAAGATAAATTTCAGTTACAAATCTCTTTAAAAAAAATAAAAAATTTAATTCCTTAATACTTAATAAATCCAAAATTAAAATAAATATAAACTAGTTATATATCAACTCAAAGTCACTGCAACTATACAACTATCAAACCAGAGGTTATTAGATACATCACAACCACCAAAACTTTCAGTAATTTAAAAACCCAAACAAAAAATGGGGATTGATTATGGAAAATTATAGTATAGTCTTTCATAATTAGCTTTCAGCTGTTATTTACAAACTTGGAATCAAATGTGTCTGTCAATGTCTGCACAGTCCACCGAGATCAAAGAGAAATAATGACAATATTCTTGGAATAGTGATCTCCAAGGTCTTTAGCCTTTGAGGGATTTTAACAGTTATGGAATTTTAGGTTTGGAGCAATTTTTGACTGAATCGAATTTTATTGAGGTTGGATACGGATGTTAGTGAAGAAACATATTAAATACTTTTTTATATTAAATTATTTTCAGGGATTTATAAGTTTGGATGAAAACGGCTCTACCTAATTGCAGACATTTAGGGTTGTTGACATAGTTATGATGTTCCCTGTAAATATATATATTTATATCAGTAAAAGAATGTTAAGACATTATGCTGATCCTGACCTGGCCTCAGTTTAATTTGAAATATATATATATATATATATATATATAATTGCCAAATATACATTGTTTATTTAATATATTGTTTTGGTGTTTACACAATCTCCACATAAATCTTCCACAGAACCAGAACAATGACTTTTTAAGATCCCTTCACTTCAAGCAATTTTCAGTTTATGTTTGTTGAGATTTGTCAGATACTGTCTTCATCATTGTGTGGAGCGAATACCTTAATGATATTAAAGAAGACATGGCCACACCTTGTGATGCACTTATTTCCATTTCCATGAAACGATGGGCCCTTATAAGGGGTCTATGCCAATCTTGATGGTAACCTTCACTCTGCTGTTATTGTTGTTAGGTGAGGGCCAGGGGACCTCTCTGTCTATACACTTGTTTTGTCTACCACAGGTTTTGTGAGGATCATTTTTGTCTTCACCATCTTTTACAATTTCTATGTTGTTTTAGGATTGGATTTGGATATTTATTTTCTTTTTTAAACAAGGTCTTGAATTGACGTTTTAACCAAATTAATGTAGGTGGATTAAGATTAGTTATTTCCAAGTAACCGCAATTGAAATCGTTACCCAATGTGACAGCAGTGACCAGAAATAGATTAATGAATTGTAATGGTTACCCCTAATTAGTGGTACTGTTGTGCAGTGGTGGACCAATACACATGGCTTTCTTTGAAACCATCTCTTTCACATACAGATTATTACTTGCATATAATTATTTTTTAATTTAACATATTTATTTTTTAAACAATAAATAAATATAAAATTAATTGTTATTAATATTATAATTAAATTAATTATATTGATATTAAATTTAAAATAAAATGATACAAAAGTGTTGGACATTCTTAAGAAGTTCAGTAATTAATGGCTTTCTACACAATTATGTCTTCTTTCCACATATATAAATTATTATACAATTTATATATATGTATGTGTGTATGTGTTTTTCTTAAAATTTTATAATGATACAAAAGTGTTTGGACATTCTTAAGAAGTTGAGTAATTAATGGCTTTCTACACAATTATCTCTTTCACATATAAATTATTATACAATTTATATATATGTATGTGTGTATGTGTTTTTCTTAAAATTTTATATGTGTAGCCTAAAGCGCTAAGTCCAAATCTATTAATTGTTGAGAGAGATAAACTCCAATCCAGTGCAAACTTATATATTAAGTGTTAGAGGGAGGTGCAAATCTCTTTTTGACTGCAAAAAAGATTTTATTCTCCTTTACTCTATAGGTCTAGGCTGGTTTACTTCCCTTTAAATACTCATATTCTACATGAATACCATGAGTCAATACCATGGGTTCTCATAATCTTGGAGTTAAAAAAACCACAAATAACTTCAAAGAGTCAAATGTCTAATCACCCAACAAAGAATAGTGCTATACCATGGGTTCTTAATACTATGGGCCATTTTTATTTTTATTATTAATTTATTTTTTATAAGTTTATTTTATTATTATTATTATTATTATATGTTAAACATTATATTACAACATCTCTACCATACCAAGGTCGAAAAGTGCTCTCTCTTACGCAATCATTTAAATGATAAATGTACCATCATCCTTAATAATTTGTTTAGGTTTACCACAAAAATTGTGAAGGTATTTATTTTGAAACTTTTTTTCAATTATACTATATGAAGTAATAGTTGTTGTGATTTATTATGTTTTACTATAAATTTGTATGTAATATTTACATAAAAGATATTTTTTAAAATTTTGAATTTACTGTGTTTAAGGATATCAACTTTTCTTAGATGCATGCATTTCAAGAAGGATTTGGATATGAGGCATTAGATCCCACTTGGCACCATGATATATCTTGAGTTAAGATGAATTTATGTTAGTTCTTGATATATATACCATGTGTAACTCCATATTGATTATCTATGGAATAGCAACACACCATTTAAATGATTTACCAATAAGAAATAACAATAACAAGTCTAATTTTAAGGTCTGCCAAGCCATACTTTAAATTGGCGTATGAAACCCCTTTTTTGGGACAAAGAACAATTGGTGAAGGTGTAGATTTTAATATCGTGGAGAGTCTCTCTCTCTCTCTCTCTCTCTCTCTCTATATATATATATATATATATATATATATATGTATAAAATAGATACAGATACATGAAAGATCAAAAATTTAAAAAAATGTTATTAACATAAATGATACATATAAATGTTGCGTTGAGCATGTAAGGAGCTATATATCTCTCCTGGCGCATGGGACTATAGAAATCACCTTTTCGGTGCAATCACAAAGGCTTGTCCACCCCACACTTCCTTTCTTTATCCAAAAAAGCTTGCCTTTGAACAATGTTGACTTCTAGACGCAGTCATTTCGTTTAATGCTTTTAGGTAGCATTAGACACTCCGATAAAATGAAGATTTAATTAAAAAAAATCTATTAATTTAGTTCAAAAATCGATAACAAATTATTCATACAAAACTAAGAAATAACACCCCTTATAAGATCAATAAGTAATCAATGAGTGATGCCCCCTTACAAAGTTGAGAGATGATACTTTAAAATATCAATAAAATTTTGTACAAACAACCCTATACACATAACTCCATAATCTTAATGTGCATTCACACTCAACAACTTGTACATACAATCAACAACCTTTACACACATAGAAAAATCATATATCCACTATGAAAGCCCATTATCACCATGAAAATTATGAAAGCCAAAATAATGATATACACGACCACCAACACATAATGTGCTCCAAAAAAAACATTAACCCATCATTAATTGCAAAACCGAATTCCTTCAATAGTTTAGGTTGATCTTATAACTAAAACATATTATATACATTATGTAGAATATTAAGCATAGGGTGTAGAATGGCTAAACTCTTTATATCTTATTTTCTCTGTATGATATAGCAAAAACATTTACATGGTATTCAACATTGTTATATCGATTGTTTCTGTGTGTATCTTGTTCATTATTTACTTCATTTATATTCATGCTTCCATGCCTTTAACTTAAGCAAATACAACCTGTTTCAATTGTTCTATGATTTGAACTTGTGAATTGAATCTAAAAGCATATACGTCTAAAAAATAAGGTTCAAGAATCTTACATATTGGCCAATAATGCCTCACAACAATCAATATCATGAACCATTATCAAATGAAGTCTTTCTATAAGTTAGACTGAAGGTTTCATAGGGGCTTCACCTTTAATCAATATTTTAATATGTAATGAAAAAGGTTTTAAAATTTACTAAAAATAGAGTATATATATTGTAGGTATAGTTTCAGGGTGGGGTGGGAGATTGTGATGTGGAGGATGAGGAGTTTTATAAGTATCGAGGTTAAAAATGGTTATATAGTAAAAATAGGAGATATCTAGTAAAAATAGAGATTTTTTTATTGTTGCTTTGGGTGAGGGTTCAACCAAATATTTTAAGAGTTATTACTTAAATCAACGACATTATTTAATATCCCATAAACACATACTATGTCATAGGCTTTATTAAATGGAGTATTTTTCTGCTGTGGGAGGGTTGAATGTCACCTCAAGAAATGTTGATGATGGTGAGGAAAGGTTTTATGTGATTATAAAATGGAATGAAGGTACACACATGTAGGAAAGCAGAATGCACATGGAAGATTTCAGAGGATGTCAAGAACTTCAAGTAGCAGCATGTAAGTTAGAGAAAACATATAGCTTCAACTGGGCAGGTGAATGTAAAATGGTCAAACTTAGTGAGTAAAATACCTCTAAATTTTTAGAGGTTTCGCAAAATGAATATATATATATATATATATATAAATATATATAATGTATGTTTGGATTTTTTTTGTAAGTTTGGTAGTATCTTTCATTTTTCTCTCTCTTTTTTATTTTTTACTCGTGATAATTATGAGTTTTGAGTTTTTTAACTTCGAATAAATCTCCACCAAAAAAAACTTTAGTAACTCATATTAATTAAAAATCAACTTAAAAAATAACAATCATAATATATAATATTTAATAAAATATATTCTTTAAAAAACAAAATTATAGATATAACTCAATGTTAACCTAATAAATTAACATTAAAAATATTGAAATGTTACCTAATATTATTGCTCATTTTATTATAAAAAATATTCATATAATTATAAACCAATTAACTAATATTATTATTCATTTTATTATAAAATGCATTTATATAATTATAAACCAATTTTCCGTAACTAATGCACATAGGAAATATCACTGCTAAGTATTTTTATATAGCTGTATTCAAGCACGCCAATATTTTATTTGAAACTTTTGAATTGTTATATGAATTAATCCTTCAATTCGATATTAAAACATAATCCAAAATTACTTTTAGCTAGCTAAATGTTGAATTGATAATTAATAAAAATGATATCTCACAATTCACTTAAGTGTCAAGTTAGCTTTTATAATAGTCTCGCAGACTCAAATCTAACCTAGGCACAAGGTCTATTTTCACTCTGTAACATAATGTAGTATTAAAAGGTCACTCTAACCAAAGTAAAAGCACATAAGTGATATCATTAAAAAACCATTATTTGTATTTAAAATCTTATGAAAGTTACATGCATCAAGACAATATATTGTTTAATAAAACAATTACTCAATAACCATTAAATATATAAAGTCTTCTTGCAAGGTAATTGATTCGATGTGTTGGTAAAGTTTTCATTGTCAAATTTGAATACATACCAATCAATCCAACCGAGCATATCCTTAATTGATTATGAAGATCATTGAATGTATAAAGTTGTCTCCTGTGCTAATTGATTCGTTAGGTCGATAAATTCTCCATAGTGAAATTTGAATATATAACAACGCAACTCAGCATGCTATCCTAACCATCCACTCACCAATCACATGGTTTTATGATTACATGCGGGCCTATCAAAACATTTTCATACATTGTATGATAAATCCTTTTCAATACTATAACTTATTAATATTGTATGATAAATCCTTTCAATACTATAACTTATTAATTTTTTTTACAATTGTGGTTTAAAGTCAAAGTCACTGAGTAATCACTTCCGGTAAATCTTGAGTAGATTTATTATTTGGGCTTAACTTAAAGGCGTTGAGGAAATTTGATCTGGCAATCTCTCACTAACAAGATATTTAGCAATGGAAATGCAACTAATTGATATATTTCTTTGAACTATAACTTATACCATAATATTATATATTATTAACCATATAATAGGTTTATGAGTCCAATATTATCTTAATTAGATTACTTATTTTTTTACCAATTATTAACTAACAATCATAACCATAAGTATCTCATCTTTTTTAAAATAATAATAAGGTAAAAACAATATGTTTTTACCAATTTTAAATACGTTAAAAAAGTTAAGTGTTTTGTTCGAATAAATTTTATTTTAATTGTTAAAATAATATTAAGTAATACCTAAACTCAATTTAATATAATTTTTTACAAAAGTGGAAAAATATAATTTTACCAATTTTAAATACGATTAAAGTTAAGTTTCTTTCGAATAATTTTATTTTTAAATATTTAAAATAATATTATTTAAACTCAATTTCATATATACCAGAAAAGGAAAAAAGGAAAATATTTAAATTAAGAAAATCGTTTTTAATACATATTCAAAATTTATTACTATCATCAAACTTTTTATTGCATATAAAAGTATTTACGATATTATAATTATGTTTTTTTTCTAAAAACAATTTACAAATTCAATAAAATAAATTCTATAAAATAATACAAAATCAATTAGATATTAGTAAAGTAGCTATTTTTTCTTTTCATCTTATTTAATAATTTTTATAAATATATATTTACTTTAGAGTATTACTTACACACAATAATCAACATATATTTTTACTTTATTTCTTATATGATTTAATTAATTTTGTTCATGTTTAAATTTGTGATGAGAGTATAGAGTAGTAAGGCTCATACATATTGGCTCTTAAAAAGATGTGCTTTGGTAGGGAATGATTTCGAGTCTTTAATAAATAAATAAAAAAGTGAAATGGGTAAAGAAAAAATAGGATTTCTTTTCAATTCAATGATGTTTTTTAATGAGTTTACATTAGTTCAAACTAATTTGTAAATATGTATGTTGTCTTTTTCTATCTAATTTTCAATCTTATGACTCTTTTTCATAGGTCATGATTAATGAAAAAACCTCCAAATACATAACCAACCCTATATTATTATACACATGGCGATGATGATGATGATGGTTAACATCCACCGAGACCAATCTTTGGTCTATCGATCTAAAGAAAAAGAGTTATTTAGTTCAAGATTTTATTCCTATGCTCAAAAGCTCGGAGAGAAGCCTCTCGAGCTCACTATAATTTTTATTTAAAAGGCTAGGAAGGTCAATATTCCAACAAAGATTATGAAATTGAGCTCTAATGTGGTTGTACACTTCGGGCACTCTAAGAGGAAGTGATTTTCATCCTCGATGTTCATATTCTCATTGGTGATGCGGACTCTTCTCATCCATGGTGTTTTAGGAGCCGTCCAACGACCGTTTCACTATGGAGTTCATGAGAGTTCATTCTAATCTTGGCTATATTAATTTTCTTCTCTTGAGCTAGTTAAAACAAAGAGATACTTTTGATCTTCTAGGTGGCCGATGACCTCCTTATAATATTATACTTTTTGATATAAATTACACTATAATATTTTTTCGTAAATCACCGTATGTATTAAAGAGTGAAATAGAGTACACAGAAATATAAAAAGGGCCCTCGCCTATCACAACAAAAAGGTGTCACTGTGGGCAAGGCCTACCAAAGATAATGTCGCAACATATAGAGATAGAGTTAAAACTAAGCCTAATCAAGCCCGGAACCATACTATAACGTATTACAAAAGGATGTCCTAATCTTAGGATGATGAAAATGGGGACAGATGGTCGACCAAAAACAGGTTGCCTGCTGCATAAACAACATAACGTAAACTAACAATGTCCCTAAACAAGGACGAAGATCCAGTGATTAATCCTTGCGTTTTCTTCGTTCGCTTTCCTCGCATCACCGCCATCACTAGGGCCTGGATGTGTCCTCTCGACCGGGTGTGCTCGTGGGGCGAAAGCAACGTGATGATGGTGGGCCTCGTTCTTCTTGTCGTGCACTCGGATTGAAATGTTCAAGACATGATCTGTGTATATCTCGAAAGCCTAACGAACCCCTCAAGACGCGTTGACTTAGCTTTCATCTCTTCGACAAGGATTTCGTAGTAACTTCCGGCTATCCACTCGTCGAATTCTTAGCAAACGCGAGGGTACCAACTCCGTGCCGCCTTATGAGCCGCCTCATGCATGTTCAAATCCTGGCCGCATAGTGCATCTTCCGTGCTATGCCTCCGGGTGCACAAAATCGGGTAGAACTCGGGGGTCGAAGTACCAGGATCATTAATCCAATCTCCCTCGTCACAAATGTCCCTCATCTACTCTTTCACTATATTTCTCCACTTCAACTTGCAACTCCTCAATTTTATGTTTACCCTTTCGTAAAATGTGAGGCCGATGAAGCTAGCCTCTACCTCTTGCAGCTCATGGGTAGCCTCGGGAGCTCCCACGGGAGGATACGCTTTAGCCATTCCGTCGATTTTTCACTTTCTCTCTCGATTCACTAATACCATGGAGCACCTCAAGAACTTTGGCCATGTGGTTCAGATAGTCTCAACAAAACAATGGTCTCACCTTTACCCCTGCCCGCATTTATAACATGAATACCGTTATGTCGATCGGGCCGGGAATGAAACGACCACCCTAACCCATCCTTTCCGCCGACAGATGTTCTCGAGGGTAAGTGGGGGATATTTCTCCATTCCATTCCGATCCATCTCGCATATGTTGTCACATCCTTTAATACCAGACTTTGCCACATCATAGAATTCTCGATCCCGGGGTGTGCTATCCCCGATCGTTGTGGTATATCTCACACTCTAACACACTTATCAAAGGACAAAGGGCTTTATACCAACCGCCTTGAATTAAAATCCTCGCGAGCCTCATCTAACAATTAATATTCCATTCCCGGTGAACTCGTATGCATCACCCGACGAACTGCTTAGGTCCTCGACGAAAATCTCAGTTTCGCACCCTCCCCCAAATTATCAAGAATCATGTCCTACCAATGTGTCAAGGATGACCTCCGGTTTTCCATCACATGATTAGCTGTAGTGACATCCGCCATAGAATTTTCTAAGTGCCTAAATGTACCTTGAAACACAATGTCACTTAGAGTTGAGATATTTCCAGAGATAATCCGCGTGACTCGCAAGAGACACTAGTGCTTTGTGACTCGCCGGGTTGCGAGCCATTCGCAGGCGTTTGGCCGCATTAATCGCTAACAGAGAGTCCCCTTCCACAATTACATTACCATTCTTCAACCGACCAACATTTGTAGGCCTTGCTCTAGCACAAGAAATTCGGTCAAGTATTAAAGAGCTTCGCCTTGTTTTCGACGACTCAGAGATATGCTTGATATTTCCTTCTACCATCTTGATAACTCCTCCAAAACCAAACAGACTAGGATTTCCAAGCGAGGCGCCATCAAAATTCAAATTTTGGCGTAACCTAGGTGAGGGAGCTTCGTGACGAAGAGATGGAGGGGGCTTCGATGGCGCAGAGGGAGATTCAAGCCCATTACTTCTTCAAACCCAATGGGGGACATGATGTGTCGCTTGCTACCAGGCCCGTCATTCCTCGCTCCCCTTTGACCTTCGGTAAGAATCGTTTCCTCATTTTCTTCGCATGATTTCAATTTTAATTTGGTCAAGTTGGCGTTCTTTATCTTGAAAATTTGTCTGTTCATTTCATTCCAAACCGACCAAACAATGAAACCAGTGGCCAAGACACCAAAGACAAGCCATAGCTTCATGTTCGCAACTTTATCCTCCACCTAGAGATGCTTTCTTGGATAGAGTCTTTACTTATGTTTTTTTGCTCAAAATTTTTGCCATCCAAACCCATAAGTTGTTGGCCCAATTGCAAGAATTTAGAGGTGGTTCATCGTTTCCTCGCTTCACCTACGCAGACAACATATCGATCGCGTCAATGAACCCTTTCCTTCCTAAATTCTCCCAGGTGAGAATTTTTCTCGTTCATTAGAAGCCAAAGGAAAGTTTTGATCTTGGGACAGAGATGTAATCCCAAACATTGCTACAGCGTAGAATTTTCTTCTAAATTCCTCTATTCTAGGTGACTCGCCTATTTGAGATTAAAGGTACCCTTTTCCATCTTTCCCCACCTAAGTTGATCATCCTCCTCGCGAATAACGCACTCTTCTCTTTATCCACCCAAGGATGCAGAAAGTAATTGGTTCACCACTCGACATCCCGGGGAGGGAGATCTTGCAGCCCAAAGGGCGGTTTACCGAGGTTCCAAGTGACCACCGGCCCAAGAGTGGTGAAACTCATTTTCCAAGCCTCGAAAAATTCGTTGAATAATTTGATACTCCCGACCCCCGGTGGCCTTGCGCTTGTTTCCAGGCATCTTCCCGTAAGAAAGTCATTCGAACCATTTCGGATTTCCCAAAAAACGCGGGTTCAGATGATGTTTCTATTCTCCCATGCAAGGTTCCAAATAGGGGATCCACCGATCATCCCTAACATTCTAAGAGGTCCTGTGGGTCACTACTCCCATGCATACTTGGCCTTCCGCAGTCTCACCCAAGGGGTAGTAGGCTCCTTAAGCCATCTCCACTAGAGCTTAGCACCACAAGCTTTGTCAACAATTTCTGGTCTTCAAGCCCTATACCTCCCAGATCTTAGGTTTGCGCATCTTCGTTCATGCCACCGTGGCCCACTTCCTTTTTTTAGTTTTATCACCACAGAAAGTCCGTTGATGTCCCCGATTTTTCTAGAGGACTCCCTTGCAGCAGAATGGACAAGATGTAGTGCAAAAGATGGGGGCTTGTAGCACCGCCTTAGTCATGATCAACCTTCCAACAAAATTTAGGGCTCTATTCATCCCAGCAAGAATTTCCACGTTCTTTGAGGGAAGAAAGCAACTTTTCCCAGTTGACTTTCTCTCACAAGGTTTGTCCGTTAAGGGGATCCCTAGTTATTTGGATGGAGAGATTTCCGTTTGAACTCCAGATGGCCTCGAGGTTTATCCGAATAGAAACATGCGTATTAAAGAAGAAGATCATATATTTTTCTAAGTTCAAGTCCACATACCGTGCTTGACCAAAGAGGTTTAGAATTGCTTTGAAACCTCTAAGCCTTCTGACAGTAGGAATACCATGGAGCATCGTATCATCCACAAATTGATGATGGTTAGTCACCGGATGTTTAAGAGGTTTTAGTCTATTTAAATTTTTCTTTTTTCTCCTAGGCAGCTTTAATGATTCAAGCTTAAACCCTCCATGAGAATGACAAAAAGAAAGAGACAAACATCTGATCCTCGTCCGATCCCCCTAGATGGAGTGAAGGGGGTGAGCAAAAAGAGCTCCATTGAACAAGATAGAAAAAAACTCATGACTTAACCATAGCCACCACCGCTTATCCATCATTGGCCAAATACAAAGGCTCCCAAGACAACCTCCATGTATTTCCAAACTTTACTTTATCATAAGCTTTAGATAAAATCGTTGGATTATCATTCCAAACTTTTTTTCCGAGATTGAATAAATGAATCATCTCATACGCCAAGATGATGTTGTCCATTATCTTTCTACCTTCAACAAAGCCATATTTCTCCGAAATAATGAATGTATGGGTTAGTCCGACGACCCACGTACGAAGTTGTTGAACAACCACATTGAATTAGATTAAGTTTTATAGGTCAATACAATTTTTCATATATGTAACGTAATTTTTGTTTTTACATAGAATGGAAAGATGTTTGACTTCGTTAGACCGTGTGTGTATTGTTTTTTAATGCCCGAAGTAAAGAGTGATGGAGAAAGAATTGTACCGTGTTTGTACTAACTAATCTTTTGAAAAAATCCGTAACTTCGTTCTAAAGACAATCTCATTTTGTAATAGATTTCTATGTTTAATGAAATAGAAAGTTTTAAAGCATTCTGTCTGCATCTTTTGCATTGAATCTTTATGTTTAATTTGGAGGAATTTTTATTCTCCTGCAGGTTTTGAATTATTCGAATTCATATACATCGAGGCGAAATCTGGTGCTCTTGAATTGGCTAAAAGAAGTCAAGGAAGAAGGAAGAAGTTTGTTGCAACTTCGATCAGCGTAGTGAAGGCTCAACAAAAGCAAGGTATTTTACAAAAAATTAGAGTTTTGTTTTTCTTTTAAAGAGTGCAATCTAGAGAAGTATTTAAAAGATAGATTTTGTCTCTAAGGTAGAGGCAAACTTTGTTTAAAAGTTACTACTAAGTTTTAAAAGCATAGCTCAAGAAGCTAGATATGGTAGGAGCCAAGACAAGCACAAGTATAGAAATAATCAACTCCCACAAGCAAATTGGAAGAAATATGACTATTGGGAAATCACAATGAGAGCCCTCGTTTGCCTCTGAATATTTATAGGAGCTATTTGAAGATGGTTTTGAAGAACAAAAGATGAACAAGCATACAAATGTCATAATACATATTATTTAAGGATTTTATGAAGAGTAATAGGAAGAAGGACTCTCAAAATCCCTCTTCTATTTCTATCAAGCAATGCATGAAAGTGTATTTCCACACTGCAACAAAATAGGTCCAAGGATGCATGATACCCTCCAGGAGAGCCTACCAAGGAATGGAAAAGGTAAAGACAACAAAGCTTCAATCGATGGAGAAGGATTTGAAGTCATTTGCATGAAAGAGTCTCATACAATAGACTCATTCTTTACTTCCCATCGATTGGTTGGTTACCCAAATGAGATCTCATGGAGAGATAGTAGAAGAGATAATGACAGATATTGAGGAGCTTAGCCTCAAGGTTTCATGTGATATAGTCACAACCATTGAAGAGACAAAGATCTCTCAAAGTTTATAGTTGATGAGCTTCATGCATCATTGTTGACACATGAACACAGACAAGAATAATAACTCATCTTTGGAGCAGATGTCTTCAAGACCCAAATTTTTTGGAAGATAAGAGGTAAAGGCAGTAGAAACTACAGAGGAAAAGGAAGAGGCAGAAGACAAAACATAGGAAGAAACAAACCTTGAAAAAATACAAGTGGAAGGGCAAGTAATCAAAATCGTATCGAAAATAAGGCAGCAACAACAGGTGGACAAAATCCATCACATGCACAAAGTTATGATAAATCCCAAGTCCAATGTCATTACCGTAAGAAGTATGGCCATTATGCCAATAAATGTAGGAAGAAACAAAGTGGCATGGGTAATAGACGTAGTGCTAATTTTATTAAAGAAAATAATGGCCAAGAAAAGCTTTTTATCATGTAATGTGGTCAAGAAAAGAGGAGATATATGGTTTCTAGATACAAAAGATGTAGTAAACATATGACTGGTAAAATGATTTGCCAAGTTTTTCCATGTTAGATGAAAATGTAAAGTCTCAAGTACCATTGGGGACAGAGTAGTAAAGCAAGGTCTCTTGGCCATGGGAAAAGACTAGTAAGTGTTTGGACAAAAAATTATAAGGAAGATCCATATCAGAGGTATACTATGCTCGGTATGAAGTGTAACCTTGAGCATTGGACAAAGGTCTTAAAGGGTACATTTTTTTCTTTGAAGATGATGTATGCACCATCATGGATAAACCACCAAGCAAGAAATGCATTGTGCAAGTGAAGGATGACAAGGAACATAATTTTCCTCTCAAGGTAGATAATATTGAAGAAAGGAGCCGAAATGGCAAGAGGACACATATCAAAAGAGAAGAAAATATAGTAACTGTTACATGGTACTTAGATTTTGGACATCTCAACCTTTGGAGGTCTGAATGGTTAGATAGAAAAATAATGGTAAAGGGATTACCATTGATTGAAAACCGGACAACCTATGTGAAGGTCGCATATCGTAAAAAGATAATAAATTTTTTCCATCGCAGAGCATATGGAAAAATCACCTTATAGCTCATCATTCGTACTTGTGTGGACCAATGAAAATACTATCATTAGTAGGTAGCCACTATATGCCGACCTTTATTGATGATTATACTAGAGAAACTTGGGTTTATTTCGTGAAAGTGAAGAGTGAAGTGTTTTGAGAGTTTCCTTCCACTTTAAAGCTCTGTAGAGAATCAAAGTGGGCATCATATCAAGGTCTTAAGGACCGACAGAGGAGGAGAATATATCTCAAAATAATTTGTGCATTTTTGCAAAGAGAAAATGTGATACACAAGAAATTTACAAGCATATACATCGTTAAAGAAATGGAGTTGCTAAAAGGAAAAATAAAACCATCATGGACGTGGTAAGAAGTATGTTGAAGGAAAAAAATTCCAAATGAATATTGGGCTGAAGTTGTACATTGTGAAACATATATCTTATGAGATGCCCAACCAAAGCTATAATGAATAGAGTTCCCGACATGGAGTGGCATAAAATTGGGCTTTGTCACTCAAATGAAAGTTTTTGATTGTGTGCCTTAATACATTCCGTATCAAATAAGAAGAAGATGGATGGCAGGGAGAAGGTATACTGTCAGATACAAGTGAAGAATCCCAAAACATAGATTGTATAACCCATCCACTAAGAAGTTTGTTATAAGAAGAGATGTGTAATTTATTGAAGAAGCTTGGGATGGAAGCGTTAAGAAAATAAATGGAGTAAAAAATTGTTTGTCTCATGACAGATATTGAAGAAGAAACATAAAAATACATCCCCATAAAAGGCAACACCACCTCCACCAACACAAGGACAACAAGGGACACCATGAGTAGGTATGAGAACACCCTTTTGGGTAAGTGATGACAATGCTTCTCCAAGCACATCACAAGGGAGTAGATTTGAGTGCTTCTACAAGCAATGTGTTCAACAAGTGAAAGAGGGAACCAGAGCCCGAAGTCCGAATGATATTTATGAGCAAGAGGCAAAAAATTAAGGTATGAACTCATTATTTTCTATCAGATGGTCATAGAGGATCCTATTCATTTTGAAGAAGCCGTAAAAGATAAGAAATGGATAGATGCTTGGTTGAAGAAATGAATGACAGAGAAAAAAATAAGACATAAATGAGTTGACTTAAAAGGCAGTATAGTTGTTGAGTAAAATGGGTCTACAAGACCAAAAGAAATGCTAAAGGTAAGATTGAAAGGCACATAGCGACTTGTTGTCAAAGGCTACAAGCAACAACAAGGGAAGAGACTATGAAGAAACTTTTGCACTAGTTTCAAGAATAGAAACAAAGTAAGAGCGCTATTCATATAAGCACAACAAAAATAGAATTTTACCAAATGGATGTAAAATTAGCATTCCTAAATGGAGTAATGATGGAAGAGGTTTATGCTAAACAACCTCTGGCCATGAGAAAAAGGCCAAGAGCATAAGTATGCAGATTAAAGAAAGCTCTATATGGGCCGAAACAAGCACCAAGAGCAGAGACAGAAAGAGAGACAGATGTCTAGGCCCACTAGGCTTATGGGTTCTAGAAATGTGAAGGAGAACTCATATTATACATCAAAGAGAAAGAGCAAGATGTCGATTGTTTTTTTGTATGTTGATGATGTTATATTTATTGTGTAATGATGGTTACCTCTATTGATAATTTTAAAACAATCATGAAAGCATAATTTGAGATGACTGACATGGATTGCCGAGATACTTCTAAGAATAGAAGTAGAGAAAAGAAAATAATTTTTTTATTTCTCAAGAAAAGTATGTTAAAGAATTTTTGGAAATATTTAACATGTAGATCAAGGAAAACAATTACTCCTACAATGATGAGATTGAAATCAAGAAAATATGACAACAACAAGTATTTTTGATCCAAGTTTGTATAAGAGCATAGTTGGCAACCTCATGTATTTGATCGCAACTAGGATGGATATTATGCATGCCGTAAGTTTAATTTCCAAATTTATGGAAAAGCCAAAGGAGGCACATCGTTACATAAAAGAATTTACAAGGTGAAAGGAAGAAAGAGGTATGGAATTTTATACACCACTTCAGAAAATTTTGAATTGATCGATATACTAATAATGATTGCTGAAGTATAGATGACAGAAAAGAACCTTGGATATGTTTCTCATATGGGATCGGGAGCCATTTCATGGGCTTCTAAGAAAACAACCAATTGTGGATTTATCAACAACAAGGGAAGAGTATGTGGTGCTGTGAATTAAAGAGATGTCAAGAAGTTTGGATGAGGAGAATGTTGGGGAGTTTGTGTCGTGAATGTGTAAAAGGCAAAATAATTTATTGTGATAATATCTTAGCAAAAGCATTGTCAACAATTCAAGAGCCTACAAGAGAACGAAACACATTGATGCCAAGTACTGCCACATCAGAGTTAGTGAGCAATGGTGAAATTGTTTCGCAACATTACAGAATCGAAGAACAAATACGATATATTGACAAACCATTTGGGAAAAAGAGTTTTTAATTATTTGAGAAAATGTATGGGTATGTAGGAGAATGAAACAGCTTGAAATTAAGGGGGAGTGTTGGAAATATTAATTCTGAATCGCAAATCGTAATCGAGGACAAAAAGTTAAGTTTGATGGAAATTTGGCAAGACAAAGAAAGAAAAATATTTATTTTATTTACACTCCATCGAACATTAAAAACCCCGTGATAAAAACCTACAATTCCAAATATTCGATGAAGGGCGAGCCCTTTGCCACAAAGAAAACTCGTGGTTTCAAACCACGCAACCCAACATTTAAACTTGCAACCTTCGCGCTTTAAAACCTCCCACCAACCAACATAACTCTCGCCATTTCATTCGTTTTGAATACACCACGTCATAGTGGCGGAACCCATCTCCACCAACGTTCGCAACCGCGGCCAATCAACGCCCTATCGCACAGAAATGAGCCGACATGGATCAGCCCCAAATGGATGTGGCGGCAGTTATTACGCGATTAAGTTTTTATCGCGTGTCTAGAAGCTGACGTCACACCGTAAATGGATGCGATAAGTATTCATCAACCTCTTCTCAAGATCGTTTGAAGTTCGTTGGGGTCCACCATCAACAAATAGTGCATCGTCGTGCCTGTTACCGTCCACCCATATCAATGGGCGCGATTATCATTGATATTAGATCAATGGTAACCCGTGGGCACAAGTAGTCCATTTTTTAAAGCCGAGGGGTTCCTTTGCAGTTGAATTTGACCATCGTGCTTTGACCAAAGATAGACGATGGATATTCATTGCAGGAGCACAACGTCGTTTTTCAATCAGAACATGAGGTGCCTCCTGTTGGCAATATGATGCCGTAGAGTGTTGTCCTTGATGGCAACCCACTTGATGAAGATGATGGCAACCTACTTGATGAAGTTGTTCATGACTTGATGAACTTGTGAATGATGTACATCTGATGTATCTACAATCTGTACAGAAGGTGCAAAAGAAATAATTTCCAAAATGGGCTAGAACAATGATGAAAAGTGTATGTCACAAGGCATACGCGAGTTTAGTAACGGGAAGTTGCGTATGCACGCGGAAAAGTACGTGCCAAGTCGCGTATGGTATTTTGCACTCCAAAATTAGAATACCAAGGGGCATTACCATGGTATTGACCCATTGTATTGAGCGCTGGATTGCCTATTTGATCCCGTCCAGGAAAACCATCGGAAGTAATGTGGTTTTGGCTCATGGTATTGAAAAAGGGTAAACCTATATAAGGAGAAGAAAATCATTGAGCAAAGGTGTGCATGAGTCTGGGTTTGAATGAATACTTCACTCTGAAGTATGTCTGTATGGAAAGGGTAACAGTTTGATGATAGATATGAATCTGTGATGCACCTATGAAGAAAATGATGAAGAAAGATATCTAGATTTGAAATGTATTTGTATCTTCTAGATCTGTTTATGGAATGTTTAGATCTGAGATGAGGCGAACATCTATCTGAAGTGAAGGTTTAAATCTGATCTGAATATCTGATCTGAAGAAGTATGCTGCTCTTAATATTTGAAGATCTATATGCAAGTTTGTAACAGTGAAAGCACGTATATACGCGTGTTTAAATCAGCGAAAGCGCGTATGGAATGTAAAACTAGTTCTGAAGTATGTGCAGAGGTATACGCGGGTTTATATGAATGAAGGCGTGTATATACGTTGGATCAGTGAAAGGAAAGTGTGTATGAAAACTAGGGTTGCTGAAGTATGAAGTATGAAATGTCACGATACGATTTTTATTTTGCGTATTCTTGCTATACGGTAATGATGTATTCTGATTTGGGTTGTGCGAATTGATAAGTATCGGTTTGATGTATGATTGAGCTCAAATGTATGGAGTGGGTCCAGTTTGAAAATATGATGAAAAGTGGCCTGCAAGTTGTGCTCTAAAGAAAGCTTTTGGATCCAGTGTGAAAATTGATGAAACGTGGTCCATGGTGGTGCTGAGGGTTGTAGCCTTCAGTCAGGGGGTTGTAGCTCCCTTCCAGATGAGGCTGGTAAATGAGAGCAGGGGGTCGTAGCTCCCTTCCAGGAGAGGCTGGTAAACGAGCGCAGGTGGGTGCCTACGTGCTGGTATGAGTCTGCACCAGCACATAGTTGTAAGATGTTTTCTTTATAATAAAATATTGAAGGTTGAGACAACGACAACGGTGGTTTTATCCCGACTTGGGTTTCCACCTAAAATCCTGGTGTTCTTGTGTGATGCTTATGTGTGATGGTTTATTTTGTTATTACTGCACATGCTTACTGTTATCTAATCATCAGAAGAATGAATGTTTCATAGATCTAAGTAAAGAATTAATGGCATAATAATATCTCTGTGTATACGCGAGTTTTATGAAGGATATCCATGTGTATACGCTAGTTAGCTTCAGAAAAGTAGCGTATGGGTTTTAGTGAATGAAAAAGTAAAAATTTTTGAGTATGCCCTAAATACTGATTCACCCCCCCCTCTTAGTATTTTTCCCAACAATTGGAATCAGAGCAGGTCCTTCTGCAGAAGCTTGATCGCTTGAAGGAGATCTGTCAAAATGGGAAGTCATGAAGGGTTAATGTCTATAAGGCCACCTCTATTCAATGGAAATAATTTGTTATTCTGGAAGATACGAACAAAAGCATATCTGCAAAGTCTTGGTGCAGAAGTATGGGCAATCGTGGAAGGAGGTTATCAGTATCCGGCAAGTATTCCTACTGATGCAGCAGAAAGTAAGAAATATGAAATCAATGCCAAAGCCGTCAATGTCCTATTAGGAAGCTTGTCTGAACCAAAATTTTCTAAAGTAATGCAGCTAAATTCAGAAAAAGAAATATGGGACAAAATCATTCTGAGCTATGAAGGAGATACAAAGGTAAAAAGTGCAAAACTCCAAACTCTCAGAATTGAATATGAAAATTTAAGGATGCATAGTGATGAGAGTATTTCCAGCTTCTTTTTATGTCTAGATGATATTGTAAATCGTATGAGAAGTTTGGGTGAAACCATAACCGATACTACTCTGGTGGAAAAAGTCTTAAGATCTTTAACTTCAAAATTTGAGTCAAAAGTATTAGCTATTGAGGAAAGGCAAGATCTGCAAAATTTTACTATTGTTCAACTACATGGTATTCTCACTGCTTATGAAATGAGACAAGGAGGTCCCTCTCAAATCAAAGAAGCTGCTTTTAAGGCGTATGAAAAAGGAAAAGAAAAGGAAGTTGTCAAGGAATCAAGTTATATATCAGAAGAAGAAGAAGCAAACTTTGTGAGAAGACTCCAACCAGGAACTGGAAGATTCAGAGGTAAGCTTCCCTTCAAATGTTTTGATTGTGGAAGAGTGGGTCATTATGCTGCTAAATGTCCTTATAAAGAAAATCATGATAAAGGGAAACAATTTGAAAAGAGAAAGAGTTATTATAAAAATGAAGAGAATGATTTGGATGAAGAAGATTCTGACCAAGATCTACAAGTGCTCATGGCAAAGAAGCAAAAGAAGAAGGCTACTGAAAAGGAGATATCTCATAAAACATGTGCAGCAGAAAATGAAGAAGATAAAACAGGTATTGATAATTGTTCTTGTGATTCACTTTCTTGTGCATGCAATGGTGAAGATAGTGAAAGTAATTTTTTGGATCTAGAGGAAGCTATCAAGATCAAAATTGAAGAACAACAAAGAGAATCTAAAAGACAAGAATCTATTTACGATGAGATGATCTCTAGAATGAAAGAACAAATAGAAATGCTGAATGGACAGGTAGACAAGTATCAAAGGTTGCATGCTTATGCATCCAATCGAATGAAAATACTAGAAGCAGAAATCAACGATCTAAATTCAGATCTTGAAACATCAAACAAGAAGAATGCAAGACTTGAAGCTGAAATCATCTCGCTCAAAGAAGATCCGGAAATATCAAATAAGAAGAATGAAGAAATTGAAGCAGAAATCATCTCTCTGAAAGCAAATCTCGAATCATCGAATAAGAAGAAGGAAGAACTCTTACAAACTTTTGAAGATCAAGAAAATGGGTTGAAAGAAGAGATTCTAAATCTGAATGATCAAGTAGAAGAAGGAAAAAGGGTCGAAGAAAATATGAAGAAGCAATGCCAAAGATTGGAAGTTGAGGTAAACGTTCTCAAAGGTAAATTAGAAGAAAAGGATAAACTTTTGAGGTTTCAAGATAGTATTAAGATTCTGGACAATATTCTTAGTAGTCAAAGGTCTCCCTCTATTAAACTTGGTCTGGGTTTTCATGAAACGGTTAAAGGAGAATCTAGTTCACAAGGAAGTGCTAAAGATTCAAAGGATGTCAAAGCAAAACCTGAAGTAGTGAAAGAGACAAAAGGGCAACCAACAATTATGAATTCTCAAAGGAAATATTTCGCTCCTAACTATAGAAGTATCAATAATGTTGAATGCTTTAAATGTCATAATTATGGGCATGTTGCAGCAAATTGCAGAAGTAGATCATTTCAGTCACAGTCAAATAGATTCTATTCATAAAGGTACTCTGGTTGCTTCAAGGGATATTGTTTTTCATGCAACAAGTATGGTCATAAAGCAGCTGATTGTAATAGAAGGAAGAACAGAGAAACACACTATGATCCTTATGCTTACTTCTCTGGTCATATAAGATGTTATGCTTGTAACAAGTATGGACATGTGGAAAAAGAATGCAGGATGAAAAGATATGAGAAATTGGATAATTTCCAGCACACAATTAGAAATCTCAAGCAAAGCTGGAAAAGGAAGGAGGACCGGTCAGAAACGTAGGGAATATTGACCCTACTGCAGTCATCCGCTTCTGAAGCTTACTTATCTTAATGACTGCAGGAGTGATGTGAGATACATTATAGAGATTAGTAATGTATTGTCACAGGGGGAGCGATGTATGGTGATTCTCATGATTGTTTTGGTTATTCTGGTTATGATTATTTTTGACAGAGCATCTGATATGCAGAAGACAGGTATAGGTGGTACAAACTCAGGGGGAGATGAAGGAATGTGAAATTTTCTATGTTTCAATTTCCACATGCGGGTTCTGTAAACTAAATCCGCGTATACACGCGAGTTACAGTGGAGACAGTCGCGTATGATTTTATGATAAAAGAATTTGTATGACAGCTGAAGATTAGGAGTAAAGTTTCAGGGGGAGCATTAGTCTTGCTGAGTATAATGCATTGTTGGCATTATGATGGTTCTGAAATATGATCTCTCTTGAGGTCTTTCTGGTATTTTTCATGAAAAGTCATATTTGTAATTTGATGAAAAGGTCATGTTGAGACGTATGATGTAAAATTGTAATATTCAATCATGTAAGGACTTGATCAAATGTGTAAGCCCACTTGGTTGGGTACTTGAGTCAAAATGTGTAAACCCACTTGGTTGGGTACTTGAGTCAAAATATGTAAACCCTCTTGGTTGGGTATTTGAGTCTCATATGTAAATCCACTTGGTTGGATCTTTGATGTAAGTATGAGTCCTTGGTGATAGGAAGGTCATAGAGTCATTTACTTCATTGAAAAATATGTTTGAACATTCAGCATGAACTCAGGGGGAGCATGGTAACTTTAATGCACATCAGATCTACAGCGCTCGTCTATCTACATAAGGAGAAAAACCTTGTGTTGGTTTTGATCCGCCCTTTGCCCTTGATGTCAAAGGGGGAGAGTGACATGGTTTTTGAATAAGGGGAGAGTAACATGGTTATTGTATAATGATTATAATAAATGTATCTATCTGATGTGAAGATCAAACACCATCGTGGTTGCCATCAAGTCCAAAGGGGGAGATTGTTGGCAATATGATGCCGCAGAGTGTTGTCCTTGATGGCAACCCACTTGATGAAGATGATGGCAACCTACTTGATGAACTTGTGAATGATGTACATCTGATGCATCTACAATCTGTACAGAAGGTGCAGAAGAAATAATTTCCAGAATGGGCCAGAACAATGATGAAAAGTGTATGTCACAAGGCATACACGAGTTTAGTAACGGGAAGTCGCGTATGCACGCGAAAAAGTACGTGCCAAGTCGCGTATGGTCTTTTGCGCTCCAAAATTAGAATACCAAGGGGCATTACCATGGTATTGACCCATTGTATTGAGCACTGGATTGCCTATTTGATCCCGTCCAGGAAAACCATCGGAAGTAATGTGGTTTTGGCTCATGGTATTGAAAAAGGGTAAACCTATATAAGGAGAAGAAAATCATTGAGCAAAGGTGTGCATGAGTCTGGGTTTGAATGAATACTTCACTCTGAAGTATGTCTGTATGGAAAGGGTAACAATTTGATGATAGATCTGAATCTGTGATGCACCTCTGAAGAAAATGATGGAGAAGGATATCTAGATATGAAATGTATTTGTATCTTCTAGATCTGTTTATGGAATGTTTAGATATGAGATAAGGCGAACATCTGTCTGAAGTGAAGGGTTAAATCTAATCTGAATATCTGATCTGAAGAAGTATGCTACTCTTAATATCTGAAGATCTATACGCAAGTTTATAACAGTGAAAGCACGTATATACGCGTGTTTAAATCAGCGAAAGCGCGTATGAAAACTAGGGTTGCTGAAGTATGAAGTATGAAATGTCTGATCTATTCTGTTGTGTTACTGCTATCTGTTAATGATGTATTCTACAGATCTGGGTTTTCTGAATTGATAAGTATCAGTTTTGATGTATGATTGAGCTTAAATGTGTGGAGTGGGTCCAGTCTGAAAATATGATGAAAAGTGGCCTGCAAGTTGTGTTCTAAAGGAAGCTTTTGGATCCAGTGTGAAAATTGATGAAACATGATCCATGGTGGTGCTGAGGGTTGTAGCCTTCAGTCAGGGGGTTGTAGCTCCCTTCCAAGTGAGGCTGGTAAACGAGAGCAGGGGGTTGTAGCTCCCTTCCAGGAGAGGCTGGTAAACGAGTGCAGGTGGGTGCCTGCGTGCTGGTATGAGTCTGCACCAGCACATAGTTGTAAGATGTTTTCTTTATAATAAAATATTGAAGGCTGAGACAACGACAGCGGTGGTTTTCTCCCGACTTGGGTTTCCACCTAAAATCCTGGTGTTATTATGTGATGCTTATGTGTGATGGTTTATTCTGTTATTACTGCACATGCTTACTATTATCTAATCATCAGAAGAATGAATGTTGCATAGATCTAAGTAAAGAATTAATGGCATAATAATATCTCTATGTATACGCGATTTTTATGAAGGATATCCGCGTGTATATGCTAGTTAGCTTCAGCAAAGTAGCATATGGGTTTTAGTGAATGAAAAAGTAAAAAGTTTTGAGTATGCCCTAAATACTGATTCACCCCCCCCTCTCAGTATTTTTCCCAACACCTCTGCAGTGACGCACTACGAAGAGCCAACACGGCTTGTATGCCACTTAATGGATGTATGGGTCAGTTTGACGACCCAAGTACAGAAGTTGTTGAACAAATGCATTGAATTAGATTAGGTTTTACAGGTCACAATTTTTTTTTCATATATGTAATGTAATTTTTTGTTTTTACATAGACTAGAAGATGGTTAGATTGTTAGACTATGTGTGTATTGCTTTGTAATGCCCAAAGGCAGAAAGAGAGATGGATAAACAACCCGTGGAATCCATGTTTGTTTGTTTGGTTGGGAACAGATTTTGAAAAAACATTCTCATTTCACGTTTTGCCAGAGTATAAACCTCTTTTTAAGATGTTTTGTTTGTAGCAGCTAATATTTCGAAAATCCGGAACTTCGTTTTGAAGACAGAATATTCATTTTGTAATAGGTTTATATGTTTAATGAAATAGAAATTTTTAAAGAATATCTGTCTAGATATTTTTCATTGAGCCTCTGTGTTTAAGTTGAGGAATTTTTATTCCTCTGTGTGTTTGGAATTATTCAGAAATTCTGACATTTCTTTGTTAATTAGTGAATAAATTTGTAGATGGTATATAAATGGAAAAATAAAAAAATCTTGTAATTTCATATCTATTTTCAAATACAAATAATATTCTTCCTTAAGGAATTTCCTTTAGAAATCCAAAAAAATCACCTAAGGGAAATAAACCAAAAATTGAACATATGGAGCAACTAGATACTGATATGGGTTCCACTTTAGAATAGTCTACTCCTATAAGTCAATAGTATAAATGTGATGTTTAACCCATGAGATCAATTTATAAAGAGACAAAATCCTTAAATAATTCTTAATTCCTCTTCCAAATCTATAGGAGGATTAGGGAAGAAGCCTACCTATATTTTTATCCATAAAATAAATTGTTATAGATATTATAGTGGAGAGGTAATCACAATGGATCTGATAAATTATACTTAAAAAATTTGAAATATACACTATGAGGGTTTATTTCTCTTTATATTTTTGGATCTGTAAATTATTGTTTATTGTGGATGTATGAAAATTATTATTATTATGTAGAAAACAGAGAACAAAATAAAATATCTCAAACCACTATTTAACACAAGATATAAACTGGTAAACCCATTTGGGAGAAAATCCATATAGAAGATGAGGCCACTCTACTCTTTTTCTCTGAATAGAAAATGGTTTTTAGTACAAAGAAATATGTCATGTGGCCCATGGGCTACCAAAATGCACAAATCCTCTTTGTGTGCTCTCTCCCTATGGCTCAGCTACTTTTCTCGTATATGGAACAAATGCACTCGAAAATAATGCAACCCACTTTTCCTCCTAGTGGCTCAATTATAACATAGCCCAATAGCATACTAATGGTTAGGTTTGACTCCCTCAATTCTTAACCAAAGTTGCAATATGGAATCTTCTAGATTCTACTTCATCATAATCATGTGGCTAGCCCCATTTTCCATTATTTTTTTGGGTTGACGTGGCACCTTCTCGAATTATGGTGGTGAAAACAGGAAGGTCAACTTTCAAGTGGCATAGCGTTTACATACGAACTTCAATTGAGGCGATTTTTATGTTGCTTGAAGGATATCTATATGTAGAATAGGAAGAAAAATATTTTGCGCTCATGTGGAAAATGTTTACCTTAAAAAATTTCAATTGATGCCTAAAAATGCTTCTGGAAGGTTTTAAACCCCAATCTGCCAAACTGGGTCCCACTGGTAAAAATGGTCCCGTGTACTAATTCCTTGAGTTCTTCTACTCTAAAAGCATTGACACTAGTAGAAATAGGGCCAAAATTTAACATACATTCGTCAAATATTTGATGCATTTTCAACATTTTCATCGGATCTCCAACATGTTAGTACTCATCAGATGTTCGATAGGACAGACATCGAACATATGACACCAATGATGGCTACTCAATGAGTATTTTTCCGATGACTTGTAGTCAGATATACGATGGAATCCTCATCAATTTTGTAGGTTTTAACCATGAAATTTTTTTATCTACACACGAATCTTATAACAGAAAATAAACAATAGCGAGAGCATAAAACATAAAACAGATAAACACAGAGATTTTCCCCTGGATCCCAAAATGGGACTACCAGCTTGATTTTTCATTATATTCCTTTTAGTGTTACAACACATATATATACATGCTGAAGCATACATAAACCCCAATCCATTAACCCTGGATTAGAACATAACCATAGTTCCCTTGAGCGGATCTACAAAATACCAGGGGTCAAAAACCATTGTACCCCAAAACCATGTGCAAAATCATGCACAAAACATGGGTGGGTCTGCATATGAGTGGGACCGCATACCAAAAAAAATTTCGCCGGGGCGCTGCCGCCCCCCCTGTGACCCCCCCGCTGCGCCCGGCGCAATGTACAGCACGTGGGGCTAGTCGTGGAAATAATATAACACATACCCAACATTCTCCCACTTGTTGTTTTCTTTCCATAGGGGGCCACAGGAGAGCTTAGTCATTGGGCCAATTCTTCAACACCCATTGTTTCTCTACACCAAGACAACTTCTAAGTGCTCACAGACTTCGTCAATGCATATGCAACATTCTTCAAAGTGTCCACCTTTACCAGCAACACCCTTTTAGCTTCAACCATATCTCTAACAAAGTGATATTGAACATCAATATGCTTCGTCTTTGAATGATAAGTAGGGTTCTTAGCCAAGAAAATTTCACTTTGGCTATCACAGTCTATCCTTATAGCTTGTTGTACCAACCCCATACTTGAACACAATATCTGCAACCAAACTGCTTCCTTGCTTGCATGAGTGGATGCTATGTATTCTGCCTCTGTAGTTGAAAGTGCCACTACAGACTGTCTTTTACTCATCCAACTGACTGCGCCTCCAAATAGGCTAAACACATACCCACTTGTAGATCTTCTTTGGTCCAGATCTCCAGACCAGTCTGCATCAACAAAACCATGAATTTCCAACATTCTTTCCAATCCTGGTCTTCCCTGGGAGCACAAGCCATAATCACTAGTGCCACATAAATATCTGAAAACCCGCTTCACTGCTATCTAATTCTCCTTCCCTGGGTTTGACATAAACCTGCTCAATACTCCCACTGCATGTGCAATGTCTGGTCTAGTACAGACCATTGCATACATCAGGCTACCCACTGCACTTGCATATGGAACACGGGACATATCCTCCTCTTCTTCTTGTGTCTTGGGACACTGTTCAGCAGATAGCTTTACACCTACAGGAATAGGAACTTTCACCAGTTTACTATCCTGCATATTGAACCTCTGCAATATAGTCTTGACATACTTCCTCTGGTTTAACCAGAGCTTCCTCTTTGCCCGATCTCTCTTAATTTCCATGCCCAAAATATAGTTTGCAGCACCAAGATCCTTCATGTCGAATTTGGAGAACGGTTGGGTCTTCAAATCTTGGATAATTTCTTTGTCATTTCCAATCAACAACATATCATCCACATACAAGACCAAATAAATAACATGATCACCAATTAATTTGAAATAAACACAGTGATCCTCCTTGCTCCTAGTGAAGCCAAGTCCCCGTATATAGGTATAAAATTTATGATATCACATCCTTGGTGACTGTTTTAACCCATGTATAGACTTCTTCAACCTGCATACTAGTTCTTTCTTACCCTTCACCATAAAGCCTTCAGGTTGCTTCATGTAAATCTTCTCTTCTAGATCCCCATGAAGAAATGATGTCTTCACATCCATCTGTTTTATCTCAAAATCAAATGCAGCAACAATAGATAAAAGTAATCTAATAGAAGTAACCTTGGCAACAGGAGAAAAAATATCACCAAAATCATTTCCCGGCACCTGGGAATAACCTTTTGCTACCAACCGAGCTTTGTATTTCTCCACCTTACCTTCTACATTCATCTTCTTTTTAAACACCCATTTGCTCCCGATGGGCTTCCTTCCAGCCGACAACTCCACCAGATCCCATGCCTCATTTTTGTGCAAGGATGCCATTTCATCAACCATGGCCTCCTTCCAGAGTTTTCCATCCTCTAAATATACTGCCTCCCTGACAGTTCTGGGATCATCATCAGTTATATTTAAGGAAAAATTTGAACAGAAAGTAGATGGACTATACCTTGATGGTTGTCTTCTTTCCCGAGCTGATCTTCTCAAAGCTGGAGTTTGTGGCTCTTCCTCTTCTGAGTCTTCTTCTGTTGTAGAGTCTGATTCATCCTCCTTTAGCTGAAACTCTATCTTCTCAGGTTCCTTTGGTAGGACTTCATGTGTAAAAACATCTTTCACCTCTCTAAATACCCTTAGATGTGAAAGAGAGGGTTTCTTACCAGTCCATACCTCATGTGGAGTCTTATCCTCCAATGATGATGAAGGTGATCTGTTAACTAAGTAACATGCAGTCTCCACTGCCTCTGCCCAGAATTCTTGTCCTAACTCGGTACCACTGAGCATGCTTCTTGCCTTTTCCATCAGTGTTCTCTTCATTCTTTCTGCAACTCCATTTTGCTGAGGTGTGTATGGAGTAGTTTTCTGCCATGCTATACCACACTTCTTACAGAAATCTTCAAATTCCTTCTTGCAGAACTCCCCACCATTATCTGTCCTCAGCGCCTTTATCTTCTTCTCTGTCTGGTTTTCCACCAGAGCCTTAAATTCTTTAAATCTGTCAAAAGCTTCAGATTTCTTCCTCGAGAAATATATCCATGTATTCCTTGAGAAGTCATCTATGAATGAAACATAGTACACAGACTTTCCCAGTGATGGAACTGACACAGGCCCAAACACATCACTGTGCACAAGTTCTAATATCTTGTTTTCCCTCTTAGAACCAGAAGGAAAACTCACCCGATTATGCTTCCCATATACACAATGTTCACAGAAATCGAAATCCAGAGAACAATTAGACATACCTTCTACCATACCATCTCTATGCAGTATCCGAAGGCCCTTTTCTCCAATATGTCCAAGCCTTTGATGCCATAGCATGGTCTTTTCTCCAGAGACAGCTAGGCTTTCCGTCCCACTTTCAGGAACCACAGAACTGTTACACCCATAAACCATGATGCCTTGCCAACATGTAAATTCGGTCCGAACTCCCCGCATTAATACCAGTGCTCCCCGAACCATCTTGCAGGCATCTTTCTCGAACACTGTTTTTACACCGGCATCATCCATCTTTCTTACAAAAATCAGATTTCTGGCCAATGCAGGAATATGCAGAACATCAGGAAGCGTTCTAATCCTTCCACCTTGCAGCTTTAGCTTGAACTTTCCACGTCCGACGATTCTGGCCTTCCTGTCATCCCCTAGGAAGACATCACCACCATCATATTTCTCATACTCGCAGAACCACTCCCTATGGGGAGTGAAGTGAAAGGATGCACCTGAGTCAATCAACCATGACTCATGATCTACATGTGTATTTGAAGAATAAGCCAAATACACATCCCCACCTTCATCTGAGGTGGTTTTTGCCTCTGCAGAAGGAGCTTCATTAGATCCCTTTCCTTTCTTAGGAGCTTTAGATCTGCATTCCTTTTTGTAGTGTCCTTCCTTTCCGCATTTCCAACATACCTTTACAAAATTTCCAGGAGATTTAGATCTCCCTCTAGATTTAGATCTCCCACTCGAAACCTTATTCTTATTTCTATTTTGGGACCTTCCTCATACAGATAAGGCATCTCCATTTTGACCCTTCATATTTCTCCGTCTCATTTCCTCCGACAGCAAGGCTAAGACAATGTCATCAAAATTCAAGGTAGTTGTATTGCTGCCTATTGCAATAACTAGACTGTCCCACGAGTCTGGTAGAGAACACAAAAAATTGATGCACTTCTCTTCATCTGAGATTTTAATATCAAAATATGACAACTGACTTACCACAGTATTGAAGGCGTTCAGATGCTCTGTCACTAAGTCTCCATCCTTCATCCTCAGGTTATACAGATTTTTCCACAGGAACAACTTATTCACCAGAGATTTAGATTGGTACAAAGTCCCAAGTTTTTCCCACAAATTCTTCGCCGTAGCTTCCCCAGATACATTCAACAATACTGAATCTGAGACACACAATCGTATTGTGCTTTTAGCTTTCCGATCCAGTTTCTTCTAGTCTTCATCTGACATTGCCGTTGTTTTAGTACTTGGATCTATTGCAATCCACTAATCTTTATCCACCAGCAGATCCTCCATCTTGAGCTTCCATAACTCAAAACTCTGACCATTAAATTTCTCGATCTCTATCTTCTCGCTGCTCGCCATCTTCTTTCACCACAAGAATCGATTCCACAGATCTCCCACTGAACAGGGTCTACCTCAGGCCCAAGCAAAAAACCCTCAGTAGCAAAGGCGTCCCCTTGAAGCCAAAACATCTCTGATACCAAATGTAGGTTTTAACCCTGAACAAAAATTATCTACACACGAATCTTATAACAGAAAATAAACAATAGCGAGAGCATAAAACATAAAACAGATAAACACAGAGATTTTCCCCTGGATCCCAAATTGGGACGAACAGCTTGATTTTTCATTATATTCCTTTTAGTGTTACAACACATATATATACATGCCGAAGCATACATAAACCCCAATCCATTAACCTGGATTAGAACATAACCGTAGTTCCCTTGACCGGATCTACAAAATACCAGGGGTCGAAAACCATCGTACCCCAAAACCATGTGCAAACTCATGCACAAAACATGGGTGGGTCCGCATATGAGTGGGACCGCATACCGCGTGGGGCTAGTCGTGGAAATAATATAACACATACCCAACAAGTTTGGCGTCAGATTTATAATGATATATTGTGTGTAATTATGGAGTATTTTTTGACGGATTTCAGCAAGAAAATTGATGTTAACTTCATTGGCTACAATAAGATATTTGACATGAATAAGCATTGCATATTTGGTGGAGTAATAGTTTGTGTGATGTCAATGTTATGCATTGGACGGTTTGTTACATTGGCTTGGAGTCGAATATCGAACTTTTTTTTCTTATCATTGTCTTCAGATATTCGATGGGACCTAATAAAAGTCAAATATCTGATGGTTTGTTTTGTCGGTCTGGAGTCAGATATCCGATGTTTGTTTATTATCATTGTCGTAGGATATTTGACATGAACTAATAAAAGTCAATTAATATCCAAAGGTTATATGAGCTATATATATATATATATATATATATATATATATATATATATATACACATATAATTTAATTTTTGTACACTTTTGTACACTTTTCCTACCTTTGTTTTCCCTATTTTGCCTCTTATCTATAACCAATGGGAGTATCTTTGCCTCTTTCTCCTACCTTTCTACCCTAACTTGTGTTGTTTCACCTTGTTTTTATTACTCTGCCAATTCACCAATTATTATGATATATCATACCTTTTTATGACTAATCGATGGTGAATGTTTGGAGAAGTTCGATGGTATTTGTGTTGTCTTTTCAAATGTCATTTATAGCACCAAAGATCCCGAGAAGGAAGTTCACAGGAGCAGTTAAGAGGGTGTTGTTACAACAAAGCAATGCAGTTACACCTTGCTGTTACAGACCCATTGGCAAACTGTTGTTACACTATGTTGTTACAGACCCGCTGGTGAACTGTTGATACAGTTGTACCATTGATTGATCTCATCAACACTTGTTGTTGATCTATCCTTTGGCTGTACACTACAACTGTGATTCTATTACGATAGCTGGAGAAGTTTTTTAGCATTGTATTTTTGGGATAACAGCCTAAGGGCGGTTTTGATTGTAATATTTTATTTTCTAGTCAGAAATTTATTAGGAAGTGATTATAACTATATGTGTTCTATTTCGATCAACATGAAAATCATAAGATTCTCATGACTGATCTATCCCTTGATTTTATGATGTAACCACTATATAATTCTCGACCCTAGAGGTTGGAAGGGGTTAGCGAAGAATAACGTTATCATGGCTCTATAATTGTGTTCAGATTAATAGAGATTATCTTGTTATTGATGCTACATGCATTATTCAGTTTATTTTCCGTTAAGTTCTTCTTCTACTTGTGCCCTACTAGGGAGGAAGGGCCCTCCTTCTTAGCAGGGATTGTAGTGATTAAATTAGTTGCGTGTATGTAATTGTATTTCAGTTTATGTATCAATAGAGTGTTGTTTTTGTTGTTTAGATGTGAATATATCCTCTTCAATTTCAATAATTTGTATGTTGTTACACATATGATATTAGAGACACCAGCTGGTTACTTGTTGTGTGGTGTGATATAATAGATTAATTGAAGTGTGATTCCAATCTTGTAGATCCTTTTAATTCTGCATGAGTGATTTACTTCTAGCATTTATTTTAGCGAAAATTTATTTTCTTTGAAATTTCTTGTGGTTGGTGTATCGGCACAGATAGTGCAACTGTCATTGGAATAAACAGACTTCCATGTATTGATAATTAATGTGTGTTGTTTAGTCATTTAACAGTGATTTATATAGCCCAAAATTTTGGCTTTGTTTCCAGGGATGGCAATAACGATCCAATCAATCAGAGTTGTTTCTTAGAAATGAAATTTCTATGTGTTTTCATAGAGTGTCTCCAGCGACACAATTGTCGGGTAGTAAGACGAGAGGTAAGAACCTGCGCATTACTCTAAAAAACTTGAGCGAACTCACCAATGTCTTCTTGGGACACTTAGGAGTTGAATTTATGAGCATTTTGTTTTTTTTAGAGTGTCTCCAGTGAGACAATTTCCTGGTGGAAAGATGAGAGGTAAGAACCTATGAATCGATCTAACAAACTTGAACGGGCTCACCAATGTCTTGCCGAGAAACTTAGGAGTTGAATTTTGGGTGTTTTTTTAGGGTGCCTTCAGCTATACAGTCGTTGGGTGGTAAGATGAGAGGTAAGAACCTGCGCATCACTCTAACAAAATTGGGCAGCCTCACTGCTGTAGAAACTGAAGCACTTGTAGGATGAATTGATATAGATAGGGCCCATGTGTGCCAGTACGACAACATCAACATCTACAAACACCCCCCACTCTACTGACTACAGGAAATACAGGTCATAAAAAGGAAAATAAGAGCGCAAATTTGGGAAGGAAAAAATTCTTTTGAGATCTGATTTCATAGGCAGAAAAGGAACGGTCCACGTCATACAGAGATAATAGGAAGATAGGGCCACAGAAATAAGCTACCATATCAAGGCTTGGACCATCGATGTCTTCCGTGTCTGTACCTCACCATCCTTCGAACAACATATCCACTCCTGATATCAAAACTCCATATTCAAAATAGCAGTGGAAAATCATTGATCAGGATCTAAGAATTGAAGGACACGGAGAGACCAGTGGGGAGCATCAGGGACCTGAGGAAAAAAATTCACTTGATCATCAATTGGACGTTGGTAGTGTTGTTAAATAGTTGGTCTTGGAGCAGCTCGATCCTTCTATTTTTTAATCTACAGTACACTCCAAGGTCATTTCATCCCATCAGGAAGAATCAGCCACGAGGGATGAGAATGTCAAGACATATATCTCTGTTGCTTTTTAATTACCAATAGTAGTAACATGGGATGAGGCTCCTATGAAGAATATCCCTTTATCACCCCTACCATCCTTTCAGGGGATCGTTGTTGAAGATCCTGATACCTTTTTGTTCGAATTCGATGTGTTGTGTAGAGGTTATGACTACACTTCAGATGCCCAGAAGTTGAAATTAGTCCCTGTTACTCTAAAAGGAGCTACATTAAGATGGTTCATGAGGTTGGGTGCTAGCACGATTTGAACCTGGAATGACAGGAGCGAGGCCTTCCTCTTTAAGTATTAGGACTACTACCGAACTAGGGATTTGAAGGAAGATATTTTCTGAATTGCAGAAAAGGAGGAGGAAAGCTTGGAAGACTATCTGGAGAGATTTTACTATAATTTATAGAGGTCTAAGTTCAGTAACTTAGATCCATAAATTCTAAAGCCAATACTCTTAAGAGTTTTAAGAGATGATTTTTCTAGAGCATCTGAACATAATAGGAAAAGGAGACATATCGCAAGAAACGTTCGATGAGATAATGAAGCTGTGTCTGCATAGCTCAAGAGGATCGGTCAAGGGGAGAGTTTCAATTTGGGACCCTTCACTTCGGATACAGAAGTCCAAAAATGGAGGAGTAACTAGAGTAGATATCAGGAACTTATTTGAAGATTTTAAACCGACCTCCTTAGCACTCTCTCTGCCCAGATCACTGCGGTAAAAGTCAAGAAAGCACAAGAATCCTTAGCAATATTCTATCCCCGATGTAAAAATAAACATTTGCTAAGAGAATGTGGACTAAATAGTGTCAGCCTGTGCAACATCTGTGAGTTGGTGCACTCTACAAATCAGTGTCCTGAGCTGCCCAGACTGAAGGCGGTACTTCAAGAATCAAGCGAGGATGTTCAATCTTCTTATTTCATCGGATCAAAGAGACCATGGCAGTCGTGACCTACAAGTATGCCTTTAGATTTTTCCTCTTTTTATCCTTGGAATAATGTTTATAATATTCAGTAATACCCATGGCAGTATACTACTCCTTCCTCAACACAATTTCCTTCACCATGGAACCAATGGCCATCTCCTCTACCAATGCAATATCCTCCATCGCAACCCAATCCTTGGGGTCGTAACTGGAGAGGAAATGGCCAAGGTCTAGTACCCCCTTCAATACCAATGCAACAAAAATAGTTACAACTTCCTTCTATTAAAAATCATACACCTTCTGTCTGACCCCAATTACCTGTGCAACCTAACCCCAATCCAAATAATAAGGCAGCCTAGAGCATGGATGTTATAGGTCAATTTGGGTGCCATTCCCAATGACCTGGTTAACTGAGCATAATCTCTAGGACCGATGATCAAGGGTCTATCATTCCCTATCATCTCAGTTGCTATATACTCTAAGACAAAAAACAAGACAAATCAAACAGTGACTTTCATCAAGCAAAGGTTTCCGGGATTTGAAGCTTATTATTTAACATATGAGAGCTCACCAATGCAGGATCTAAGGGGCCTAAGTGCATTGCATATGCAGGTAGCCCCACGCAAGGCTTCTCTGCAAAGCACTTCTCGACATTCAAAGGTGCGTTGGTCACATTGGGAGCGAAATTCTAATTGTTCCGGAATCTCCACTTGGCTAGTGCCTTCTAGAAGAGTTCACATGTGTCAAGCTTCGGATCCAAGTGTCCATTTGACATCTACATGACTAGAAACATGTCTTGCCTATTTTTGGAAAGATATTGATTGCAAAACAACCTACGGTTCATCTATAAATTGAACACATATCTAAGTGTTTGAGAGGATGAATTTGACTAGAGAAATGCTGGAGAATTTTCAATTGAGAGTTTGATTTGTGGAGCTGCTGCTGGAGAGATTTATGCTATGATGAGACTTGGGAACTTTGCTGGAAAGTCACTTCAAATTAGTCACTAGGTTGTAACTTCTCCTTCTATGATCAATAAAGAGTACTTCTTGTTTTTCCCTACATGCATCTATGTTTACTTTGATTTTCCATATTGTAAGATCTTGGATGATGAATGTAGTTTATGATTAACTGATTTAGCTAACTAGCTTGAATAGATATCTATATTATTGCATATTCTGTTGTTTAATGTCTTTCTTGCAAGAAGCATTCAACTCACAAACCGCTTGGATTTGAAGCTATAGTGGAAGCGACAGAAAGGAGCCATTTGGAAGCGACTGAAACAAGTAAGCCTTTAATCCTCTCTATGTATCTGCTCTGAGTTAGGAGAAATGGTAGTATAGTCTTTCACCTGTTGTTCTAGACTAACAAATGTCTAGGAAAGTGTAATTTATCTGTAGATTAAAATTATGGCCCAACAAACTGGCGACTCCGATGGGGACAATTTCTCTTGGTTTTAGGTGTTTTAGTCTCTGATTTTCTTTCTAAATCCACCTAGTATCTTTTTCACATAAAGATTAGACTTTTTCAGAGCTTAATTTGAAAAAACAGTGAGCCAAACAGTTGCTTTTTCTTTGTTTACTACGCCCAAAGCACCCTTAGTCAGGGCATAGTGCTTTGCAGAGCACTATGTCCCTTCCAAGCCTACGTTGCAGAGAACTGTCTCCCTTTGGAGACTGCGTTGGCTCCTGAAAGGGACAAAATTCCCTTGAAACTAACTGTGTAACTTGATTCAGTTATGTTTGCTGTTGTGTTCTGAAAATTTTGATGCTCAATTAACCAGTGACTCTATATATTTCTTCCTCCTTTGGCTGAAAATTTGTTCAATGTTTGTTTAGAAAAGTTTTTCTTCATCATTGACAAGTTGATTTCAAAGTATTTTTTATGGTTGCATTAAGAATCGTTTGCTTTCGAAATAGGAAATTGTCGTAAAATCTTCGTTTCCTTGATAGGAGAAATTTTTGTTGAAATCCTCATTTTTCCTTCAAAAGAGAAATTATTGTTTGTATTCTTCATTTATCGAAATTAAAAAGCATTTCGATTATTGATCTAGTGCACCTAGTTTATTTTCTACATTCATAACATTAAGGAAACTGAAAAAAAAAAAAAAAAAAAAAAAAAAAAAAAAAAAAAAAAAACTTGCATTTGCATGTAGGATTGTGTGTTTTTTGCAAAAGGAACATAAGGAAATCTGCATTTAGTTTGTGATTCATTGATTTTTTTTTTTTTTCATTGTTTTGTTTGCTCACAAATTATTTTCTCTCTTTCCAAAAAAATAGCGCTCTCTTACCTTAGTAGCTAGGTTCTTCATTGAAAAAGCTGAAAGTGAAAGTTTTTTATCATTCTTAGCTATATTTTATGAATTTCATATACATCATTGTGGTGAACCTGAAAGGAAAATTGTTAAGGAAGATAAACATAAAATAAATCTCAATTTACTTAACAACGCTTTGGAACATTAACGATAACATTTAGAAGGTCTAGGCTAGAGACGTGTTCTGACATCGTAAAAAATAGCAGTTGTCGTTAACTTGTCTGCGATAAATTCTGAGTGTGATACCTCACTCCATGTACGTAATTATATCGTAGCTCATCCACGTACTCTCGGGTATATCGAGCGGTGTTACAGTACGATAAGTATAAAGAGGTGCTCTCACTGTGTGGTTTCGCATTAGACAACGCTAATACGGACTTGGGCCTCCACGTACCTTCGGGTATATTTGGGAGGAAAAATTTTAGGTGTTATCCATCCATGGTGAACTGAGTCGGTTGCCCTGAAATTGTGATACACCGAACACAACATTCGGGGAGATTACCTGCCTGTACTTCTTGGTTCACCAGGAGTTATTCTACAGTTCACAGTTTCTTGGTAAACACTTTTTCCTAGCATTACCCTCTTTTTGTTTATTTGTTTTTGGATAAAATAAATCAGTAATCATGGAAGAACACAATCCTACCCCCCATTGTTCGCGTAGATTAGCTTTAAAACCACCTTTATCACCGGAAGTTACTTCTGGTAGGCGAAGGCGATCACGATTTTCCGAATCAAGTACAATTCGTACCTCTGGTGAAACATCATCATTTAAACCAGAGTTAGCTCAACTTGTTTCCACGCATCCCGGTTCGTTTACTGTTGTCGAAACAGAGTCTTCACAGCTACCCGTGGTCATGATCCATTCAATCTTTGAGACCATACCTCCTGGACCTGACGTTGTTCAATCAAAAATTGATCTAGATCCTGTCTCTTCTTTGCCAGAAAATCTGAATCCTGAACACCCAGAATTTGTTCCTACCTTGATCACTCCACAAATATCTATAGCCACTGAAACTCCTATATCACATAGTCAACCGTCTGAAATATATTTTGGGCCTGACGGTGAAGTTCTTCCTCCTCGTTTAATCACGATTCAAGAAATCCCACAGCCTGATACACCTTTAAGTAAAACCCATTTTTGGGGAGACCTTTACCTGTACCAGTCTTTTCCTCAATCATTTCCATCTTCTTTTGTTGATCCTATTGCCATTCAATCTCTTGTTGATTTCGGAGAGTATACATTTGGTCATACAACCATGCCTGAACCAACATCTTCGGTTGGGTCTGCTGTTCCAATTACGTTAGCTCCTACCCTCGCTACTCTGTTGATGTTCACAATCTCACTAGAGTCATATTTTCACGGTGGCCCTTCGGTCCCAACAGGCTACAAATCATTTTTTGGCACTTTCTCTAGTCAATATTCAAGACCATGGTATTTACCAATGTCATCATTTGGTGTTTTAACTGGTAGTCCTATAGTCATTACTGAACGAATTGAATCATTACATCCATCATCATGGAAATATCAAGTCAGTCCTTATGGGTCAATTCCTTTAAGTACCATATCAACTAGACTCCCAGCATTCGGGGAACAATATTTTCTATCTTATTATCATTCTTATGCTGGGGGGAAACCTATGGTCACCCAATACCATAGTACTCAGTCACATTTTGGTCAAACTAATGTTGACATGAATGTTTTTCAATGGCAACCCACTCTTCCTATCCAACCACAAATGGTTGTCCAATCCTATCAACCAATTCAACCTGTTACACCCACTTCAATACTGCTTTTTAATACATCTATACCCCTATTACATAATCAAAATCTTGTACATAAACCTTATTAGGCGAGCTTTTCAACTCAATATCATCAAATGTTGGGTCCACAGACTCAAAATCCTTTGGTTAATTTACAACAACCTGTATCAGGAATTATTTATTCAAAAGCTGGTGTACCATTTTATGGGGTGTCACAAACGCAATCTGGTTATGCATATCAACCGAATCCAACTTACACTAATTTGGGTTATAACATTGGTGGACAGAATCCTTGGCAGACACAGGTGCAAATTCCTCAAACTTCATATCAACAAATACCATATCCAGGTTTTGGTCAACAAAACTCTCAAACGTTTGCTATGCAAAACAACCCCTATTTGGGTTACCAACATCAAATCCCATATTTTGGTGCTCAAAGACTTGTTGCCCAAGCAATTCCATCTTATCCTGGCTATGCTCAACCTGACCTTAATAGATAGTTGCCTTTTGTTGCAACCTTGGAATTACTAGATTTAAACTGGTTAACCAATGATCCTATCAATTATGCTCCATAAATTACCCTCCGAAATTCCTAAATTCAATGGAAACCCTGGAGAAGATCCATCAACTCATGTTATGACTTATCATTTATGGTGTTCATCAAATTCCCTAAATGATGATTATGTTAGATTACATCTTTTCCAGCGAACGCTCACAGGTTCGGCAACTAAATGGTACATTGAATTACCTAGAGCTTCTTTTGACAATTTCACTGCCTTAGCTACTATATTTTTGACCCATCTCCAATTACCGATCAGATATGAAACTGGAACTTGAATCTTGACCAATTTAAAATAGACTAATGCTACTCACATTTTATATCATATTCATGAGTAGTGTCGTCGTCGATGAATGGTTAAGACATTTATTCCTGATCAGCTCCTTATTGAATGGTTCATAAAGTCCGTGTTACCATCTATAACTAAGGATGTGGCTAAAGGTGGCGCTGTCATAGAATAGCAAGTTATCTCTCGTGTCCAATATTTAGACTTGATTTATACTCAGTCTAGCATGCTCTATGAGAAAATCCCAAATGCACCGTGACATAATTTCAATGTTCCTCCTCAAATAAAGGACTCTCATGCCAGAGACGGCTTGATAGGCATTGTAAACACACACCACCTTACTGCATCTGATCCTGCTCCTTCTTCCAAAATTAATGCCGTGTCCTTTGACAAAGGAAAAAGTGACAAGCAACCAGGAAGTAAGAAAAAGGGGAAATGAAAGAAAAAGAAAACTTCTAACCTGTAGGAACGATCATCTGATCAATTGTGAGGACCACAGAAACATCGTTATCCATGCATAATCGGTAACGAGGAACATTTTGTTAGGGATTTTACTCACTGTGCTGAAGTCTCAAAAATCATCAAGACTTCTCATGCATCAGCTGTGTTGACATACCCATTCCCAAATCCAGACACAAATTTGGTTACGGATCCAGCTCCTAGTTCCCAAGTGTTAATTTTATCCACTACAAAACCTTCACAAGATATTTTGGTGTCGACGCGGAATAAATAATATGGTATTCTGGCCACTAATCAACCTACTACCTTGACAAAAATTCCATCTAATAAATCAGTACCACCTCCTGTTATTCCTAAATTGACGATTAAGCCACCAAAGGGAGTAATTCATAAATTGAAGATTTGGCTCAATCCCCTTTAGCTATGTCTGCTCTTAAGGTATTACAGAATTTTCCCTCCCAGAAGCAGGCTTTGTTGTCGGCCATTGGTGGAATTGATCTGATTGATTCTAATCTTGTCGTCTTTAATCATACAGGCTATGTGTCGCAATTACTAGCAGAATTGGCATTATCCATCTAAGTAAATGTTCTCAATCACCTTGTTCATCACACTGTTATTGATGAGGGAGCATCTATGTGCATTATGTCTCTAAACTATTGGAAATAACTTGGCTCGCCGCAATTATCACAATCATCAACGACGTTGAAGGATTTTGATGGAAGAACATATAAACCTTGTGGTATTATCAATAACTTGCAAGATGAATTAGGGGGGAAAAAAATAAGTATTGATGTTGAGGTTGTTGACGGACCCCTTGACTATAATATTTTACTTGGAATACCATGGGTATATGCAATGACTACCATTTTTTCTACACATTTTAGAATGATTTCCTTTCCACATAAAGGTTCAATCACAGTCATTAATCAATTATCCTTCTTTGCCTCTGCTTCACAGGTAACTGGAAGCATTCCATTTTTCACTTACCCCAACTAGAAATCCAGAACATTGGTGTAGGACCCTTTAAGGATTCCACTCTTATGGGAACATTTGAATTACCGCCGCCCACGACTTCGGTAGAAATTGCAAGTATAAAGACCTGCTACATGATCTCTTCCACTCTATCTGGCTTAAGGAAGAGTACGGGTGATTTTGATATTTCTACGTTGGATGATGTTTTACTACCCAGCCCTATTGAGCTACAATAGCAATCAATATATTTGGCTTGGGTGGAAAATCCGAAATCAGCGTCGCCGAGTGTTTGGGTTGATCGTTCATTAGATTTTGGTACTCCATCTAATCCATTTTCCTCAAAATTTTTAACAGATGAAAATATTTTGGAAGCTATGATGTCAGACAAAGAACCACGGGAAGATTATCATCATCATTCCCATCTTCCAGATTATGAAGAAAATAATCTTAGTGAACTATATCACCCATCCATTCAAAATTTCTTTTCGAATTCTTTTCCAATTAATGCAATCGATTCTGAGCGAAACTTATCAAATATCGAAGAAACAATTTATATCGATATTTCGACTAAACCTGGCATTGTAGAAAATATTCATGTCGGTGTATCTTGTTCTCCATTAGAACTTGATTCATATCACTCTCTTTTTCGTGAATTTCGTGACGTATTCGCTTGGTCTTACGAGGAAATGCCAGGCATATATACTAGTATAGTTGAACACACTATTAATATGTATCCTGATGTCAAACCGGTGCGTCAACAGCTTCATCCTGTTCATCCGAGGAAAGCCACTGCCATCAAAGTAGAAGTTGAAAAACTTTTGCGTGCTGGTTTCATTTACCCTGTTTCGCTAACTGAGTGGGTTTCCAATATCATTCCTATTATGAAAAAACAAGGAACCATTAGAGTGTGTGTCGATTATTGTTACAGGTCAAAATACCTCCTCATCAGCTCAGAGGGGAAGACAAATATGGAAGAAGTACAAAGACCTAAATTAAACCTATTTCTGCCAGGGTAACGCATATATAGAACAGAACAAGAGCGTTATAACGCAAGCAAGCAATACATTGGCCGCGTTAGTGGCTAGGGCAACGCTCTGTTTACACTGGAGGGATGCGTTACCCGTGTTTTAAGTTTGAATTGGGAAAAGAGCACGGAGAAATATTTGAATCTCCGACTTTCCCTCACAAAGGAGTCAGTGCACAAAGGAAACTGCAGAAGCACCAGTTCATTATTGGTCATTGCCATAAAAGACTGAACTCCAAGAGAGGCAAAAGCATGGAGATCAAGGAAACATCTAAGCCTTTTCCATTCCAAACTAGTGGAAAGAGAAGGGCAACAATGGCTTTCTCCCTCTCCTATAAGAAGGAGCTGAAGGCTCTTAATTGGAGGTCGAAGGATTGCTCAAAGGTTCTTGCATACTTGTGGAATAGAGAATAGTGTGACATTGTGAAGGCCAAGAGTCAAAGAGGCTCCTAGAGAGCTTGTTGGCTTGGACTTCTTCACTTGATAGAGAAGAGAGATTAGGAGACTGAGGAGGGCTTGGTACAACCGATGGTTGTAATCCTCCTTCTTTCAAAATCAATAGAACTATGTTCGTTTTGTCCATTCGATGCTTAATGTTATATTGTTGTTTCAATATTTTCTTAGTATGATATGAATGGCTCAGATGTGTATAATCTAGATGTTTATTCTTGATTTAATTGATAGAATACTTGTTATATTAGAAATTACGCGGGTGCTTTGACTGATTGCAGGACTCGGATTTGGAGCCGGTGAAGAAGGACTCTTGCTTTGCTACGTAGCGCTCTCCAAAGGATTCTAAATCTGTCAAAGAGGTAATTCTCTATTGTATTCCTTCAAGTTATTTCAAGCTAATATGAACATGCTCATGCCATCTTTGTGAACAGCATAGCTAATCTTACTGTCTGCCTCGGGCACCGGAAAGCCCTGAGAGGGATATACGAAAACCAACCACCCAAGCATTTTACCCTACAGCAGAAATGGCGACTCCACTGGGGACTGTCCCCATAGTTTCCGGACTATTTTTCCCTTTATTTCTTCTCTCCTCTGTTCAGTATCCTTCCGACCATTTTTTGATGCCCAGTGGACATACCAAACGCTTGCAGAGTTCAATCCTGTTTCTGTCTGGCCAACTGAAGAGATTTTCCCTGGTTAACGTGACCTATGCAGTTCATCCAGTGCATTATAACGTGGTCTAGGCTTAAATACAATGCGTTATAACGCTGTATTTTCTCACAGATAGAGCGTTACTCAGCCAAAAACCCTGTTGTTCACTACTGTGACTGTGTTTTAGCTGTAGAGTTTTTTGGCCACCAGTACCTTTCACAGACTGAATCCCTATGCTTGTCTGCTAAAGCTGGCATTGATTATTTGTTTCTCTTATTTAGTTAGTGTGCAGAACATTTACTCTCTCTTTTTTTTTTTTTTTGCATTTAGTTGAGTTTATTCTGAAAGTTTAGTTCACAGACTATTAAAAGAGGTAGATAGAAGTCTGAATATTGAAAGTTGAGCTGTGTTATTTACATGTTGGTGCATGGATGATTGATAAAGAAACCTCTCCTTGTAGAAACACTCTTCATTGATGTTAATATTTAGAGCATGTTTTGCATGGTTTATTGAGTCAGAGTCTCACTATACTTCATACTTCCATTCCCCCTCCGCAAGACTAATAACAAAGTACACTAAAAGCAAAGCGATAATAAAATCAATCTAATAACTCTTTTTGAGCTCACACAAACAGTAGTTCAGGCTAGGATCTTGGGTTAGGAAAGTGAGAAAACTACCCAAGATTTCAAAACTTGAAAACTAGAGTCATTAACGAGTGAAATCCTGCTTCACTCACATTATTGGGATCGTTCCTTTACCGGAGCTCAGTGCGAGACAACACTTGGGTGCACTAGAAGGTAGCTCGCCTTCGACTGCATCCTATGGGTGTGTTATATATTGGGGTTCCCTTCGGGGATGTAGAAACTAGATCGGGGATCTAGGTATTCTGCCCATATAGCACACTGTCCTTGACCGTGGACCCCCCTGATGATGTCTGTGATTTGAGGTATCCTTAGTGGCCATAATTTTAGGGACTTACACAAGGTGACTGGGACGGGTTTTCCTGGTACCTGAAACAGACAGACCCACTCTGTCTTCGATCTTTAGTAGGGTACTCGTCTTCACGAGAGTGCTTACACCTATCGTCTGAGGTTCAGGTGAAGCTCTAGAGTGACCGTAACTGTACTTTCGACCAACCCTCTCTGTATGCTATTGTGAGACTGGATTTCATCACCAGTGAACGGTAGTACTCAGACAGGGCACCCTATACTGGCTGCTTGCTGAATGATTTTAGAGAGTCTTTTCTTTTCAGTAAGTGTGTGGTTACTGTCACTTGAGACTTCATAATATATCACATTTTAATAAAATTTGTTAAAATTAAACCGGTCACCGTGGCGTCCCCTGACCCACGCCGTCTATCTCGACGACAGCAAGGTCTACCTCCTCTCACCCTAGAGGAAAGATTGAACCTTGGTGAACCCGGGCCTTCTACGGAAGAGCAGTCTCCTCTGACTAATCTTGATTATCACATAGACCCTTGTCAGCCGGAACTTCCGGAGGACCCTTTCACTGAAGGCGTTGTACCTAATTACAATCCTCCACTCACTGATCCGTTAGGACCTGTGATAATCCAGATTCCATCGCGCCAAGATATGTCTGTGGCAACACCAACATCTATTTCTCCATCGGTATCCACAGGGTCGATACCAATGGCAACCATTCCTGGTTCACCATCATCCTCCCTGCCGGTGGTCAGTTCTATGCCATTATTGGGTAACCCCAGTAGTCAACATATGCCTATCCCCAACCCTATGGTCAACACAACTGTCAGTAGTTTACCGAACCCTTCGGCATCTACTCCTACCGTGACCACGTTGGGGACCACGGTAGCTCCTCCCACGAGCACGACTACTTCGGTGCCCTTTAAAAACCCTTTCGGTTGGAACCCTCTGTTGAGTTCAAACCCCCTGGCCACTATACCAGGGGGCAGTGTTATCAGTACACAGGTAGCAGGGAATATTTCTCTTCCTATGCAATCCTTAGGACAAATGGGACAACCCATTGTAAATACTATCCCTTTAAGTGGTTCAAACATAGGTGTAGGATCTATACCGTTGCCAAATTATGCAAATACTAGTATGCCTCCGGGAAACTCTATTGCATCCATTTGGACTAACCAACCCCAACCTCCATCTGGAGTGGGAGGGCACTTTTACGCTGGGGGAAACCAACCATTTTCCCCTCAATACACTATGCCCTATGGACAGCAACCGTATGTTCCTACTCCTCCACCTATGGGAGGTTTTTATCAAAGTCCCACTTACCCTTCTAGTAACACATGGATGGGAGGACCCTATGGTCCCAATAGTCAGCCCATACTACCTTGGTTAGACTCGAGGGAAAATCCACAATTTCCATTCTTGGCAGCTTTGGACATACCCGACATCCATAAGCTGACGAACGACCCCATCAACCACAACTCGCTTTGGCCTCCAATACCACATAAGATTCCTTCCGATATCCCGAAGTTCGACGGGAAGCATGGGGACGACCCCGCCGCACACATCACTACCTTCCATTTATGGTCCATATCCAATTCCATGGTAGATGATAGTGTCTGACTCCGACTATTTTCCCGCACCCTTATAGGCAATTCCGCCAAGTGGTACATTGAATTACCACATGCCGCCATCAATACGTTTGGCGCTTTAGCGACGAAGTTCTTAAAGAACTTCCAACTACCAATTAGAGTGGAAACCGGAACATAATTGTTAACATCACTGCGCCAAGACACCGCCACCCACATCTCTGACCATATTCATGAATGGAGACGTAGGAGGAGGCTTGTCAAAGTGCCAATACTGGACCATCTCTTAGCCAACTGGTTTTGCAAGTCTCTTTTACCCCATATCTCTAAAGAAATTGGCCTTTCTGGTGCGGTGACAGAAGATCAATGTGTTTGTCATGCCCAGCACCTGGATTTAATCTATTCACAATCTGGCATGCTTTACGATCTGCTTCCCCATGCCCCTGGTAACCCAAACCCTCCGGCTACTCAGAAAACCAGAGCTCATGCCGATGGTCTCCTTGGCACGATCTCTGGTGTAGCCACCAATCAGTCTCGGGGGCAAACCTCCCAGCCATCCTCGGCTACCACCGCCCCCCATAAAACGACTCCTCTCCCTTCCGCTAAGGTAAATTCGGTGCAAACCTCACAGAAACCTAGCGGAAAAAATAGGAAGAATAAGAAGAAAACATCTTATTCGGAAGAGCAGTTTGATAATCAGAATAACGCTAATCAGAAAAATGCTGCTAGAAATGACAAAGGAAAGGAGAAACCCATGAAATTTCCTTGTAAAATCTGTGCGGAGGACCACTTGACATACAAATGTCCTCGGTTGCAGGAATGCACCGATTTTATTTCTAACAAGGATTCTGGGAGAACACCTGCCGCTCTTCACAATCCCTTCCCCAATCAACAGCAGCAACATCAACATATGGTTGAAAATCCGCCACAACCCCATCAACGGGGCAATGGTGGTTCGTATCCTTCCGGCGAAGGACCATCTGCCATTTATGGCATCGAAAGTATTGACCTTCAAACTCGTGCCAAGCTTTATGGAACTCCTACCATAGATGCTCAGGAACCGGGAACTAGTTCCAATCCGCCGCCGCCCAACGATTTACATATCGAAAGGCCTACTGTTGAACCTGTAATTCGTCCCCCCAAAGGGACACTTCGACGCACGACTCATAATACCTCTGCACGTGCAGCCCAAAACTACAATATCGTAGAAGATTTGGCGCAAGCACCGTCAGCTATGTCTGCACTTGAAGTATTACAAACCTGTCCAGCACAAAGGAAAGCCTTGCTTTCGACCATTGGTGGAATAGATCCCCAGGATTCCATGCTAGCAGTCTTTGATATGGAAAAGGCTAAACCTCGCCTCTCACATCAACTCGCATTCCAGGTGCAGGTTGTGTCGAAAGGGAGACCCATCCATCGCACTGTCATAGACGAAGGTGCTTCGACCTGCGTTATGTCAAAAGCTTGCTGGCTGAATTTAGGTTCTCCTACTCTAACCCCGCCATCGAATTCCCTCAAAGCTTTCGATGGCCACACGTTCCTACCCAAAGGATACCTTGCTAGCTTTCCCATCACTCTGAGTGGGAAAACGGTAAACGTGGACGTTGAAGTCGTAGAGCATCATCTCGACTATAATCTATTGCTCGGTCGCAGTTGGTCTTATGCTATGACCGCCATCGTGTCTTCGGTCTTCCGACTCATCCTATTTCCATTGGATGGGAAAATAGTCACGATCGATCAGCTATCCTTCTGCACCCCTGATTATGCCACTTTACCAAGTAGCTCTGTACCCCTAATAGGAGGTGTCCCTGACTCTTACGTCAGTATCGGTACCGGTCTTCTGAAGGCATCTTCCCTACTGGGTTGTTTTCCTCTACCGCCGCCACAGATCCCAAACACGGTTGCAATGATATCCACCTCTTCGGATGGCTCTATCGACCCATGGATCATCCCGGCACCTTCAGATATTGATTCCTATGGAGATCAGATGCCGCTTTCGCCGGTGGAGTTGGCTTACCAAGCCATCCAAACCGCATCTGAACCCTCCACTGATATGGTTTCGACCACAGGTACGACCCCCTCTCCCATAACAGTTCTCTCTAAGGATCTCCTCAATGAATTCTGGCCTACAGACGAAGCTATTCGAGAGATCATGTCATTAGAAGAACGACCTTGGGGAGAGTTCCACCATCGCGCTTCGACGATTGATTTGGAGGTGATGAAAACTGAAATCCCGTCTTTTGACCAACCTGAGATAGTTCCCTCCTCTTATACGACTGTCCACACTATCGATTCAGAAGGGAACATGGGTAATCTTTCCAAGACTCTGCTCATTGATATCTCGGTCAAGACAGGTATCATGGAAAATATTCCGTATTGTTTTTCAAATACCACACCTTTCCAACTTGCTTTCGGCCTGGAGGCAGTACTTCCAATCGAGTGCGAAATTCCCATCGCTTAAAATGGCCGTTGAACTCTTTTGCTTCTGTGTTGTAATATGATGCGAGTGTTGTCCTTGATGGAAACACTGCTTGAGTGAAGGTGAATGTCTGCATTTGTTGACATGTGTTGTCCTTGATGGAAATCCACACGATGGAAGTTATTCTTGTCATTGATGGACTTGGTAAATGATGTTTGTTAGCAATATGATGATGAATGTTATGTGAAGACAACCCCTCTTGATGAAGATAATGGCAACTACTGGATGAAGTTGTGCTTGATAGAATATGTCTTGATGAACTAAAACTGATATCTACGGTGAGTATAGAAGGCAATGAAGAAAGAAATTCGGCATGTACTAAATATTTGATGAAAAGAGTATGTCTCAAGTCATACGCGGATGTCTGGGAAGAAGTCGCGTATGCACGCGGAAAATAGTTCAAGTTGCGTATGGGAAAAAGCGCTCAAAAAGTGCAAAACCAGGGTAACCACCATGGTATTGACCCATTGTATTGGACGACGTCCGCCTAATTAACCCTGATCAGGAATACCATCGGAAGTAATGTAGTTTTGGAGCTCATGGTATTGTTTTCGGCTCATGGTATTGAAAAAGGGGCTCATGGTATTGAAAAGGATAAACCTATATAAAGAGATGAAATTCATTATACAAATCATGAGTGTGGGAGCAAGATGTCGAGCTTGAATGAATACTTCTCTATATGAAGTATATCTGTATGGAAAGGGTAAAGGTTTGATAATAGATGCGGAATCTATGATGCACCTATAAAGAAATGATGAAGCGAGAATATCTAGATGGAATGTATTTGTATACACTGAATCATTTATGGAAGGCTTAGATGCGGAATGAGGCGAACATCTGTACGAGAAGTAAAAGGAGTAAATCTGAGCGAATATCTGATACGAAGAAGTATCTTTGCTCTATAATAATTGAAGATATATACGCTAGTTTGCCGCGAGAGGAAGTGCGTATATAAAGCGGCTTCACTAAAGAGAAAGCGCGTATGTAATGAAATATGTACGGTATAGGTTTATGTGAGCGCATATATACGCGACATATCGGTGAAAGGAAAAGCGCGTATGCAAACTAGGGTTTCTTGAAGTCGTATTAAGAAATGTCGATCTATTCTATTTGGTTTGCGATATCGGTAGTGAGTTATATGTATACATTTCATGGTTGGTAGTAGCCAAATTATGGAAAGGGTTCGGTTGAAAATATGATGAAATGTGGCACACGAAAGCGGTGTCCTAAAGAAGCTTTGGATCCACTGACGAAATTGATGAAACGTGGTCCATAAGTGCGGGGTTGTAGCCTTCGATCGGGGGGTGGTAGCTCCTTCCGGAGTGAGGCGAGTAGCGAGATCGGGGGTCGTAGCTCCCTTCCCGAGGGTGGGGGCGTGCGGAAGCGAGGGGCAGTAGCTCCCTTCCGAGAAGGCTAGTAAACGAGTCGGGGGTTGTAGCTCCCTTCCGGAGAGGCAGTAGCGAGCACGGTGGGTGCACACGTGTTGGTAGAGTTTGCACCAGCATATGTTGTAAGATGTTTTCTCTATAATAAAATATTGAAGAAATTTGTTATTTCATGATCATTTCTCCCAACTTGGGTTTCCACCTAAAAATCTTGGTGTTCATGTGTGATGCTTTGTGTGATGGTTTAATACATTCTTCTTTCTTGCACATGTTTTACGTTTATAGAACATCTAATGAATGAACGATGGAATGATATAAGTGAAGAACTAATAATGGCATAATTGGATCTACGTATACGCGAGTTTTACGAAGGATATCCGCGTGTATACGCTAGTTGGTTTCGAAAAAGTAGCGTATGGGTTTTAGAGCATGAAAAAAATAAAAAGTTTAGAGTTTTCCCCTAAATGTTTGATTCACCCCCCTCTCAATATTTTTCCCAACAATTGGTATCGAGACGGGTCATACACGGAAACGATCGCTTGAAGGAGATGCGTGCCAATGAAATTCAAGAAGAGGTGATGTCTATAAAGCCACCTCTATTCAATGGGAGCAATCGATATTCTGGAAGGTATGAACAAAGGAATATCTACAAAGTATTGAATGCGGATGTGGGCAATCGTGGAAGAAGGTTATCAATACAACAAGTATTCCCTGCGATGCAACGAAGAAAGGAAGAAACGCAAATCAATGCCAAAGCGAGTGAATGTCTTATTAGGAAGCATGCTCAGATGAAATTTGCTAAGAGTGATCATTACATTCGGCAAAGAAATATGGGACAAAATCATTCGAGCTATGAAAAGGGAGATACAAAAGGTAAAAAGTGCAAAACTCCAAACTCTTAGAATTGAATATGAAAATTTGAAGATGCATAGTGATGAAGAAGTGTTTCAGTTTCTTTCTATACAGATGATATTATAAATCGAATGAGAAATTTGGGTGAAACCATAAGCGATACTACTACGGTGGAAAAGGTCTTAAGATCCTTGACTTCAATTTGACTCTAAAGTTTCGGCTATTGAAGAAAGGCAAGATGTTTACCAAACTCTTACTATTGTTCAATTACATGGTAATGTATTTGCTTTTGAAATAGAACAAGGAGGTCCTTCTCAAATCAAAAAGCTTCCACTTTTAAGGTATACGAAGAGGAAAAAGTTGTCAAAGAATCATTATATATCCGATGAAAAAGAGAAAAGCAGGTTACGTGAAAACACAACTGAGAATTTGGAAAATTCAAAGGTAAGCTTCCCTTCAAATGTTTGAATGTGGAAAAGTTGGTCACTATCTTGCTAAATGTCCTTATAAAGAAAAACATGGTAAAGGAAAACAATTTGAAAAGAGGAAGAGTTATTATGCAAATGAAGATGATGATGAAGTGTCCGGTGAAGATGAAAGATATTCGACCAAGCTCTACAAGTGCTCATGGAAAAAGAAGAAAAAAAGAAGAAGGTTACTCGAGGAAAGGAGATACCTCCCAGAAATCATGTATGAAAAAAAATTGAAGAAGATCGCTTGATTATAATGACTCTACAGTGCTCATGGAAAAGAGACAAAAAGAAAGTTACTCGAGGAAAGGAGATACCTCAATCATGTATAGAAAAAATTGAAGAAGATGAAATAGATTCGACGAAGCTCTCGATGCTCATGGCAAGAGGAAAAAGAAGAAGGCTACTCGAAGCAAGGAGATATCTCGAGAAAATTGAAAGAAGATGAAGATACGATAGTGATTTGGGCCTTGTAATCTTCTTTGTACAGAAACGTGGTGTAGAAAGTGAAAATAAAGTTGTGGATCTAGAACAAAACTATCAAGATCAAAGTTGAAGAACAAAAAAAGGAAATTGATAAGAAAGATTCTATCTACAAAGAGATGATCTCTCAAATGAAAGATCAAATAGAAATCTTGAATGGACGGGTGGAAAAGTATCGAAGGTTTCATACTTGTACATCCAATCGAATTAAAGAACTAGAAGCATAAATCCAACGATCTAAATGCAGAGATCTAGAAAAATCAAGCAAGAAGAATGAAGGACTTGAAGCTGCAATCATCTTTCTACAAAGCGGATCTTGAAGCATCAAATAAGAAGAATGAAGAACCTCTGTCATTTTAAAAGGAAAATTTTAGGCAATCCTATCTCGAAGAAGATGCGGAAAAAATCAAATAAGAAGAATGAAGAGCTACTGACAAACATGTGAAGAAAACGAAAATTGGTTGAAAAGAAGAGATTCTAAATCTGAAGGATCGAGTAGAAGATGGAAGAAGAAGAAGAGAAGCTTGGCCAAGCAATGTCAAACCTTGGAAGGTTCAGTGAAAACATTCTCAAAGGTAAATTAGAAGAAAAGTTATACTTTTTGAGGTTTCAAGATAGTACTTACTTGTTTTGGACAATATTACGGGTAATCAAGGTCTCACACTTTATCAAATTTGGTCTTGGTTTCCATGAAAGCATTAAAGGAGAATCTAGCTCACAAGGAAGTGCAAAAACCTCCAAAGGATGTCAATACAAAGTTTGAATCGTTGAGAAAGAGACAAAAGGTCAACCATCAGTGATGAAATCTCAAGGGAGGAAATTAGTCAATAATGTTGAATGCTTTAAATGTATAATTATGGGCATGTTACGTAAATTGCGAGAGGCAGATCATTTCAGCCACAAACTATGAGATCCTAACATAGAAAGGTACTCTGGTTTCTTCAAGGGATATTGTTTTTCATGTAACAAGTATGGACATAAAGCAGCTGATTGTAAAAGGAGGAAGATTAGAAATACTCATTATGATTCTTATGCTTATTTCTCTGGACACATGAAATGTTATTCTTGTAACAAGTATGGACATGTAGAAAAGGAATGCAGGTTGAACAGATATGAGAAATTGGATAACTTCCAGCACACAAATAGAAAGTTCAAACAAATCTGGAAAAAGATGGAGGACCGATTAGAAACGTAGGGAATTTTGACCCTACTGCAGTCATCCGCTTCTGAAGCTTACTTCTCTGATTGACTGCAGGAATGATGTGGGATACATTATGAGATTTAGTAATGTATCGTCACAGGGGGAGCAATGTATGATGTCTCTCATGATTGATTTAATTATTCTGGTTATATGTATTTCTGACAGAGCATCTGATATGAAGAAGACAGGTACAGGAAGTACAAGTTCAGGGGGAGATGAAGGAATGTGAAAAATTTCTATGCTTCACTTTCCATACACGGGTTCTATTAACAAAAGTCGCGTATACACGCGAGTTTCATCAGACACAGTCGCGTATGCATTGATGATAAGAGAATTTATATACTATTAGAAGATACGGAGCGAGGTTTGGGGAGCTTCGATCTTTATATATATATATATATATATATATATATGATTGTTAATAACTTGTATTATTCGCTGTATCGACTTAGTTTCTCGGTTCTAAATAGTAGTATGATACATGGTTTCTTATGTTGAATATTGTGGATAGGTCCTATTTGCTTGGTGATGAAGAGTTTGTGTGTGAGATGAAGTCTTATAATTCGAGAGATAGGACGATTCATCGAAGGCTGACACATATAACTAGCGATGAACATATAACTAGTGAGGAATGAAACAGTTCGGGGGAGCGGCGGGTTGAATACTAATGATTGCATTGTTGGCAATACCATTTGCTTATTCTTTGAATTTTATTGTTCTCATGCTCAAATGATGATGACTTGGTACATGGTTTATTATGATGAGATTTTGAGCACTGGTTGCTGATAAGTATCTTTTGTGCTCACACATGGATGAGTTGGATGTCGTTTGATTCAGAAATAAGAATAGATCATGCAGGGTTTTTTTTACTATGGTTGAGATCTTTTGCCTACATATGTTACTTCATGTTAAATCTTGAAGAACTTGATGATATTGGACCACATGGGTGATTGCTTGACACATATTTGAAGATCTTGTTCTGGTATGATAATCTCTCTTGGAAATATTGTATTGATGCTGCAAAGAATCTGAAGACTTGGTTACTAATGTGCTTATGCTACAATCGTTGGATGACGCTTGAAGACACAACTACACTGTTCTACCTATCTGTAGTCCAGGGAAGCATTCAAATATCCCAGAAAGAAGCTGAACACTGTCTTTTTCTCACAAGAGGATCAGATCCGGTTAAAATATAGAAGATGGTATTGGATACGTGGGTTTCCTGAAGCACAGTCGTGTATATACGCGAGTTCATGCACAGAAAACCGCATATGTTTGATTGCTGACAATTTTTTGTTTGGAGTCAGCTCTCTTCAGCACAACTACAGTGTTGTTTGGTATCCCTGAGACTGTTTGGTATCTCTGGTGGTGTTCGAGTTCTCATAATTCTATTTCTAATGTTTTGATAAAGATGCCTTGATGATTTATTGGTGAAAGTGTTCAGGATGCACAAACTAAGGGGGAGCCTTAGTCATATGGAAAGGATGCTTGGATGCACAGATTCAGGGGGAGCATTAGCTTTGCTGAGTATAATGCATTGTTGGCATTATTCTGAAACATGTTCTCTTTCTTGAGGATTTTTTGGTGTTGGTCATAAATGGTCTTATTTGTAATTTGATGAAAAGGTCTTGTTGAGACCCATGATGTAAAATTGTAATTTTCAGTCATGTAAGGACTTGTCAAATTTGTAAACCCACTTGGTTGGGTAGTTGAGTCAAATTTTGTAAACCCACTTGGTTGGGTAGTTGAATTGAAATGTGTAAACCCACTTGGTTGGGTATTTGAGTCTCATATGTAAATCCACTTGGTTGGATCTTTGATGTAAGTATGAGTCCTTGGTGATAGGAAGTTCATAGAGTCATGTATTTCATTGAAAATATGTTTGAAGATTCAGCATGAACTCAGGGGGAGCTTGGTCACTTCAGTGTACATCAGATCTGCAGAACGCTTCTTCTACATGAGGCGAAAAGGGGGAGAGTGTGTTGGTTTTGATCCGCCCTTTGCCCTTGATGTCAAAGGGGGAGAGTGACATGGTGTTTGAATGAAGAGAAAGAATGGTGTCAAAAATGGAGAGAGTGACATGGTGTCATTGTATTCTTAATGTGCCTATCTGTTGTGGTAACCAAACACCATCGTGGTTGCCATCAAGTCCAAAGGGGGAGATTGTTGGCAATATGATGCAGAGTGTTGTCCTTGATGGCAACCCATTGAATGAAGATGAAGACATGAGATTGTTGGCATGTGTTGTCCTTGATGGCAATACACCTGATGAAGTTATTCTTGACTTGATGGACTTGGTAAATGATGTAAATCTGATGTGACATGATGTTTGTTGAACAATATGATGTAGAGAGTTGATCTTGAATGGCAACCCACCTGATGAAGATGATGGCAACCTACTTGATGAATTTGTGCTTGATAGAATATGTCTTGATGAACTAAATATGATGTATCTACAGTGTGTACAGAAGGCAATGAAGAAAGGAATTCAGCATGTGCTAGATCTATGATGAAAAGAGTATGTCTCAAGGCATACGTGGATCTGTCTAAGGGAAGTCGCGTATGCACGCGGGAAACAACGTTCCAAGTCGCGTATGGGAAAAAGCGCTCATAAAGTGCAAAACCAGGGGTAACCACCATGGTATTGACCCATTGTATTGAGTAATGATTCATCTATGTGACCCCGTCCAGGAATACCATCGGAAGTAATATTGTTTTGGCTCATGGTGTTGAAAAAGGGGCCCGTGGTATTGAAAAAGGATAAACCTATATAAGGAGAAGAAATTCATTGTGCAAATGATGGGTGTGGAAGCAAGATGTCTGAGCTTGAATGAATACTTCTCTGTGAAGTATATCTGTATGGAAAGGGTAATGGTTTGAATGATAGATCTGAATGTATGATGCACCAATGATGAAGAAGGGGATCTAGATCTGAATTGTACTTGTATCTGCTAGATTTGTTTATGAAAGACTTAGATCTAAGATGAGGCGAACATACGCTAAGTAAAAGATGAAATTTGAGCCGAATATACGTCCGAAGGAATGTCTTGCTATATAATGGTGGAAGATCTATACGCTGAATTGGCCGAAGCGGAAAGAAACGCGTATATCTCTGTGACTTCGCTAAAGAAAGCGCATATATACGTAATGAGGTACTACATAATATGTGAGAAGTAATGGTTCGTTGTGTAAACGGAAGTACCCCTGTCATTGACATCAGTAAAGGTAAAGCGCGTATGTAAACTAGGGTTTGCTGAAGCAAGGGGTATGAAATATCTGATCTGTTCTGCTGTGTTTCTGCTATCTGATCTGTGTTGATAAGTATCTGTTGGTGATGTATGTTTGTGCTTAAAAGTATGGAAAGGGTCCAGTCTGAAAATATGATGAAACGTGGCATGCAAGTGTTGTTCTATTGAAGTTGTTGGATCCAGTGTGAAAATTGATGAAACGTGGTCCAAGGTGGTGCTGAGGGTTGTAGCCTTCAGTCAGGGGGTTGTAGCTCCCTTCCAGGTGAGGCTGGTAAACGAGAGCAGGGGGTCGTAGCTCCCTTCCAGGAGAGGCTGGTAAACGAGTCAGGGGGTTAGAGCTCCCTTCCAGGAGAGGCTGGTAAACGAGCGCAGGTGGGTGCCTGCGTGCTGGTCAAGTCTGCGCCAGCACATATGTTGTAAGATGTTTTCTCTATAATAAAATATTGAAGGGTGAGCAACTGCAGCGGTGGTTTTCTCCCGATTTGGGTTTCCACCTAAAAATCCTGGTGTTCATGTGTGATGCTTTGTGTGATGGTTTATTCTGTTCTTACTGCACATGTTTACTGTTTATAGAACATCTAATGAATGAATGATGGAATGATATAAGTGAAGAACTAATGGCATAATTAGATCTCTATGTATACGCAAGTTTTATGAAGGATATCCGCGTGTATACGCTAGTTGCCTTCAGAAAAGTAGCGTATGGGTTTTAGAGCCTGAAAAAGTAAAAAATTTTGAATAACGATGTTACCGATTCACCCCCTCTAGGTATTTTCCCAACAATAATGTTAATCTCTGTT
>JAXQQM020077884.1:0-15059 GCA_034641835.2 Pinus albicaulis
GCCCTTCTTCATATTCTTCAATTTATTCTTGAGGAATAATGCTTGATATAACACATAGTTAATCCCATTATTCAATTAAACTCCAAATTAGTTTGCGATAGAATTCGCGGTACGCAAGTTTGGAAAACCTCCATAATTGGCGGCCTTAACTGGAGTATTCTCCAGTCTTAGAGGCAGTTTACCAAGCAAATTTATTTTGGCCATATCTTTGGAAAAATTTGACCAAATTGAGAGCAAGAAGAGTCATTTATGAATGATTTGGAAATTCCAGACTCATTGAAGTAGGTTTCAGGAGCTGTATGTGAATGTAAACAACATTTTTTTTACATTTGAGCTAATACAGAGGCGAAATGTAGCTCATGAGGGGTGAAATCCTGCATCAAAACGCTGTGTTGATGGATCAATTGTGATGGTTTGCTGTACTTATTGTTGTTGTCGTTCAACATTTGTTTTTCATGCTTTATGCTCTTGAATTTAACTTAAAAACTCATCTCATTTACCTGTTTGACACTCATAAACACCAAGGAAACCTATGCACATAAAGCATAAGATCAAAAAATTAATTTTAAATATGAAGATGAAATTAACACAACAAAACTAGCATTCAAATTCATATCAAGTTGGTATCAGAGCCTGGTTGAAAGGTTGCTAAGGTTATTTGCTTGATTTTTGTGCAAGTTTAATGGTTGAAAATTGTGATTCTTATAAGGTAAAATTTGTAGAGAGATGAAGGGAAATTGTTGGTTGCAAGTCGTGAGATTAGGACCAGAAGAAGGAGAGCCACAAGGGCACCATCTCCACCCAAATTTACACTCACAGCTGCACTTAAAGCACCTCAAGTTTTATCTCAAGAAGCTGATATTGAAGAGGTACAAGCACCAGAAGTTGAGCTTGAATCCATAGCCATCATGTCAGGTGTTGGAGAAACTAAAGGTCATTCAGAAGAGGATAATGTCAAGGGATACTTCAATGACATAAAGAGGATGGTTAAAATTGTGTTTGATGCATTTACTATTGGGATGGCAGGAGAAGGTTCTAAGCCTCCACATGGAGAAGGAACTTCAGATGATAATAATGATGAATAAAAGGATTCAAAGGGTAGTGGAGGAAAGCCACCTCCATCTCCTCCATCTTCATCATATCATCATCACCATCAACATCATCTTCCTCTTGCACCACCAAAACTACCCATATTCACTCAAAGACCACATGAGGAAAAACACCCTTACTCAAACTTGATGTCAAATTTGAGCTTCCAATGTATAATGGTAAGATAAATGCAGAAATATTGGACAATTGGATATGTCAATTGGAGGTGTATTGCAGAATTCATAACCTCCATGAAGATGACATAAATATTCAATTGGCTTCTTTGAGGATGGAAGGATCAACACTTGTATGGTGGGAAGCAAGGACTCAAGAAGAGATTAAAAAATACGATAAGATCTCTATGTCTTGGTCAAGTTTTATTGCTGTCATTAAAAGGAAATTTTATCCTCTAGCTTACATGCAAAAGGCCATTATGGACTGGAAAAAATTTAGACAATTGAAAGGGAAAAGTGTGCAAGATTATACTCGTGAATTTAGGAGAAGAACACTTATTTTGGGTATTAATTTGTATTATCAAGAAAATTTGTTAAAGTACATTGGGGGTTTTCACAGTTACCTTAGGCACACTATTATCATTTTCAATCCCACAAACATAGATGAGCTTTGTGTTCAAGCCACACATTTAGAAGCAAGAGGGAAACATAACATAGATGAGAAAAGTAATAGTGAGGGTAAAGTAGAGGGAATGTTTTATGGAAGAGGAAAGAGAAATAGCTTTGTCAAAAGAGAGAAATATTAACTCGCATGTAAACATTGTTTGAAGAATTTCCATGATGAATACCATTGTTGGAAACTTTATCCATAGTTGAAGCCAAAAAAATTGAAAGCTAAAGAAAAGGAGAAAACTGTTGCTATCATTGAACATGACTTAGGTTCAGATTCAGGAGATGAAACAAATATTACCGCCATGGGTTTGAAAGGTAAGCATATAGAAAGCACTATTTCTTCAAATTGTTCCAATGTCACTCAAGATGAAGATACAATAATTGAACTTTTCCATATTAGAGTTGTCTCTAAACATACTTGATTTCCGAAGACTTGGTTAAGCAGTTAGACCTTGAAACTATTAGACATCCAAAACCTTATCCTTTAGGGTGGATATATATGCAAGAATTCAAACTTGAAGGTTACAAGGAAGTGCATACTAAGATTCGCCGTCAATTCAAACTTTCTTGATGAAGTTGAACTTGATGTGGTGTCGCTTGAGATATCAGGTATTGTTTTGGGAAGTTCTTACCTTTATGATAGGAAAGAAATATTTAATCGCCATGATAATAAGTATGAATTGTTTAAAGATGGAATTAAGTACACAATTAGGGTGCATAAGAAGAAGACAAGTTTGTCTCTTATACATGCAGAAGAAATGAACAGGATAGTGAATGCAAGTCAGAATTTGACATTGTTAATGATCAAACAAAGATACGTTTTTAATCAAACCTTTCAAAAATATACATCCAATGAACAAGTTGATTTGATTAAGGTTTCTTATGCTTGTAATGAGACGTTTCAATAATCTATTAGGTTTCCTATGAAATAAGGTGAACAAGATGTGACAGATTTGCAGCAGTCAACATCAGTGTTGAGTAGTGTTGGAAACAAGATGTCGGTGAAAGAGAGTGCAAAGGTCAAAGAGAAAGCGAAAAAGCAATTTGAAAAAGAAGGCATGGAATCCACAAGTATTGGCTTTTGGTTTCCAAAGGGTACATGGCAATGTCAAAGATACTTGCTCAAGAGTTGACACAAGTACAAAGCAAGATCAGTTAAGAATCACCATGATGACAGTGTGCAAGGTGAGACAATTTTTAGGTTTCCTTTGATTAATGACCAAGGTAGGAACAAGATGGTTTCTGAAAGAACAAATTTCTACTTTGAAAATTCATGGGAATTGTAGCATGACGGTGTCAAAGACAACAAGAGAAGGTCGCAAGAGTCAAGGAAAAAGTTAAGCTTTTGTGAAAAGCTCAATTTGATGAAAATGGGAAAATTTCAGTGGATAGAGGCTAGAAGGGTGAGGGAACATACCCCATCCACATGATCGGTAATCAAAGAGATTTTGGGGTCCAAAATGATTCTAGTGGGGAGGAATGATTAGGTGCTCAGTGTAAAATCTCAAAAACGAAAGTGCTCCAAATCGAATGGAAACTAAACGACACTGAAGAGCTCTTCGCTAGGAATCCAGTGCAATTCATTTCGTCAAAAACAGAGTCAGGATGGAGAAGATAGAGCCTGTTGTTCGTTTTCATAAACAAATAAAAAAATTGCAGAATAAGACAGGTTGGTGACATGGAAACCCATTCAACAAATTTAAAAATATTATGGGAATATTCTTTAGTTTTCCCAATGACATTGTGACAAGTGTCACTGCAGGATTCACTAGTTTGGTTTGAAGGTGAAATTTTTTTATGTGTTTCTCCTAAGGTTGAATTCAATTTTTTTTTATATGGGGACAATCCAAACAGAGGTTGACACGTGGTGCTGCCAAGGGCCGCCACGTGCCCATATGGTGGACCCAAGTTTGGAGCATGGTCGAATTATGGTTTAAGTCCGAATTGATTTTACATATCAAACTCTGAATTTTATATTTATCCTAAGGTTGGATTGGGGTCAGGTTTAATGATATTTGGTGGCATATTATATTTAATCAAAGTCCGAAGACCTTGGTGTAAATCCGCATATATTAAATTCTGAAGACCTTGGTGTAAATCCACATATATCAAAATACAAAGACCAAATTCCAAGTTCGAATTGTATGCAAATTCCAAGTCCGAATTTTATGCAAAGTCCAAAGGATTTGGTTATATATATTTGGAGAAAAATATTACAAGGGATGGGTAGAGCTCGGGGTCGACCCCATGACCTCCCCCGTGCCAATGGATGGGCTTACCAATAAGCCACAACAATAGTTCTTAATAGCATAAGTTCATATTTGAACCGTTGGGCGAAAGAGGGGGCCAACCCCCTCACATATGACCTTTCCACCATAACCAAAGGCAGAGATTACTGTTGCGCGAGATTAAGTTTAAGTTTCATATTAATTAACACTAATCCCATGTTTAAAAATTATCTGAATTTTAATCTTGGATTAGAATGTAAACGCGCTTAGCACAGTTAAACAGAAAATTAATCCATGCTTATATTAATTAAACTCAGAGCTAGTTTGGTGGTAAATTTAGCGGAGTCCACCAAGTTCGGTGGACCTCCATAATTGGCGGCCTTAACTGGAGTCTTCTCCAGTTTTAGAGGCAGTTTACTAGGAAAATTTGTTTTGGCCATATCTTTGGCAAAATTCGACCAAATTGAGCTAATACAGAGGCCCAAGCCATGGAAGATGGACCAAGGAGATCTACTAGGAGGGGTGAACTCCTTCATCAAAACACTGTGTTGATGGATCAATTGTGATGGTTTTCTGTACGTGTTATTGTTGTTGTTCAACACTTTTTTTCATGATTTATGTTCTTGAATTTAACTTAAAAACTCAGCTCATTTCAATGTTTGACACTCATAAACACCAAGGAAACCTATGCACATAAAGCATAATATCAACAAATTAATTTTAAATCTGAAGATGAAATTAACACAACAAAACTAACATTCAAATTCAGATCACTCTCATCCTCAAATAAATTATACATAGCTTCCCAGGAGGAAAAATCACTTTGTGGCCCACATGTTGTATTTGTGAATAGAGGAAGAATTTCCGTTATTTCACTTACAGTAGCTGTAGGATTTGTGGGTCCCATAGGTTTCTTAGCTTTCTTCACAACTTTCGACATCTCCGGAGAGCTCTATTTATTTGGAATCCTTGTGAATAATGGAGAATGATAAGTAGAAAGAGAAATTTTGTTTTACAAATAAGAAAGCACTGTAATAATGGAAACAATTAAGCGAATGAAATTTGGCATGAGGTTAATACATAAATTCAATGCTTCTTGCAGTCAAATCATTTTTGGAAGTGTGGGCTGTAAAACCGTTTAAGTTATGGCATTTATGGATAGTATGGGTTGATGTGCCTGCTCCATCATTCCAACATTTAAACGAGATATGTCCCATCACATATGTTATTCATGTGTGAATATTTATAGAATGCCGATCAACTACCTTTTTCCGATTGCAATATTGCAATCACAATATCGACAGAAATGAACGAAGGGCAAGAGTGGTCTCGAAGCGAAAGTGCGATGTGATAGAGTATATAACATCAGGGAAATGTGGAGGATGAATTTAAGATCACCGGGATAAAACTGCAAAATGCGATTTGCGATTTGCCTACGTGGCAGAAGTGGGTTCCACAGTTTCTTCCTCATAGAATTTGTTCGAGAAAATGTATTTTTCCTTTAAAGCGCTTTGTTGTATTTCGCATCACAATTTGTGTTGAGTGGATTTTAGGAGCCATATGTATTTCATGCAATATTGCGATTTTCTTAACATTCTCCGCTCAAGTGTATTTAAAACAAAAATTCAATATTTTTAACCCATTTCATTCCTATTTCTATTTAAATTAATCACTTAACGATTTTATTTGTTCTACTCTAAAAAAATTAAAAGGGTCCCCATTAGTTTCCTAAGGTAACTATACTAAAATAATGGGGGTTGTTGAATAGCACAACAATTGGCGATTAACTGGAAGAACTAGTTATCTATAAAAAATAAATTTCTTAGTATCTTTAAATAAGTAAAAATAATTTAAGGAAACAAAAATTATTTTCGAAATGTTTGAATGAATAAAATTACTCTGAATAAAAAAAACTCATCCTATTGTTAATCTTTCAGAAACCTTTCATGAATAAATATTTGCATTCCTCTATATCAATCATCAAATAGTTTAAAAGATAAAGTAAGTGTCTTTTCGTAACTTAGCTTTTTCATTTACTCCTTTTGTCATAGGTAGAGCCACTGCTGCCAGCAAGAATTTATAGCCTCGAAAAGGTTACCTTTTAACCATCAATGGTTCATTATCCTATCCATATATTATTACAATTTTTTGAGATAAATCTTTATCATATAACCTGTTTTTTCTTGTTCTTAAAAAGTCATTGTCCTGGCTTGATGACTAGAAAGCGACAATGCCATTCACTAGTTATAATTGAACTAAACAAGCTAGCTCGTGATGAGACCCCTTGTCTTATGATTATTTAATAATCACGAGCCATTACCTTGGTCTGATATACAATAGTGGTATTTTCAGTTTATTATTTACCTATGATCATGGTAAGCAGGCTCGTGATGAGACCTGCGATTGATAATAAAGTAAAAAATCTTTACAAACTTTAGGTTTACAAAATTTACAATTTCGATGGAAAAATATTTCAGACTTGTATAATATTCATTCAATTTTCAAGTTTGTAGTTATTTCCTAAAGAATTTTTATTCTTCAAAAATAAAAAGTCATAAAAGAATTCAGAGGTGTTGAGAAAAGCCAAAAGTATGTAATCAAACATTATTCTTCTAAAAATGTAAAAGTATAAGTATGGTACATTTAGAAGAAAATTTTCTTCTAAGAAAAGAAAATTTTCAAAATCAGCCCATTGACAGGAAGAAAATATTTTCTCCCTTTAAGATCTTGTAACATGAAGGTTGATATGCCAATTTCTTCTGTGATTTGAAATTGTTCAAGCCACATTCTTTGGAATTTGGTATGCTTACACCAATAAATTTTTGTAGATGTTCTATGCTTGATGCAACTTTACTTTTATTCGACAATCACACAAACGGTTAGAAGTAAAATGCGATAGAACATATGGTGGATCTTATAGAAGACAAACCGGCTTGAGAAAAATGTGATGGTGCGTTACGGCGGTCAACGGGATGCTTCAGCAAGCCAAAGTCTCCTTGATCAGCCAACCCAAAATGTGTCACAACAATCCTCAAATCAGCTACCGAGTCAACCCAAGTCAACTCCAGAAAAGTCAACGCTGTCCAGAAAAGTCAATGCAGGGCAGCAAGCTAAAAGTCAACGCAGCAACAAGTTCGGTCAACCTTTTGACCTCGATTTCTGTGCCAATGTGTACGACCTCCCAAAATCGAATTCTCCAACAAATTTCAGCCCTTTCGGACCATGCGTTGACCAAAGTCAACGCTGGTCAAACTTCCTTGAAAACCCTAGCTGCAGAATTTTCGTCCTTCTTCTTGGCCGTACGGATTTGTCCTTCTTCCCACGTGTGAGCTGAAATTGTCCTCCAAGGAGCTCGTACTAAATCAGATGAGAGAAGAAGATGTGTGTTGAGTTGTGGTGAAATGCTCTCCAACTTTGCATGTATTTATATCCATCATTGGGGTGTGTGACACATCTGCTGGGGGTGTGAAACCTTAAGGCCGACCTGCACATATAATTTATTATGAATAATAAATTCAAAATAAATGTTCTGCTCATCGGATTAAGACATATTATATATGGATTTTACACCCCTCCGAAAGAGGAATCCAACAAAAATATTAGCCTCTTAATCTGAGCATCATAACATGGAGTTTGGACCTAGTTGTCCAAATTTAAAACTCCCTCTCAACTAGGGAGAACTCCATCCATCGGTGCAATCAAACATCGTGCGTCATCCCGCCGTAACTTGCTTTGCTGGCCTCTTTATTTCAGAACAGAAGTGGGTCAGTCACAAAGACATCATTCCGGTGACATATTCAGCCCAGAGGTCCGAAACCTCTATCAGACTCACAAAGAGTCTCGAACCAACCCGAAGTTGGTTCATCTGACCCGAAGTCAGGCAGAGGTCCCAGACCTCACTAAACTTGATCCCAGATCAAGTGGTTGGACCGTGCCATCCTAGATAGAGAGTACGACAATCTCTGATGCGTCCATCAATATTTGCTACTAGTCTCTAGCTTTTCCCACCTCATTGGCCAAATGAGAGGTACTTCCCATGAGCCCTGAACTCAATGGGTAGGATGCATACGGGCACAGATAAATGAGAGGCGAACCAGCTCAATAATCACAAGGGTGGGGCAGAAGCATTATGAGTGCTTATAGCTCCGAGAAGCTATCCCCAAAGCCCCCCAGAGCTCCCAGAGCTCATCGTCCAACAAGACCCACATCATAGGGTCTTTCCACGACACCAAGACTCTCACGGAAGGTTAGAAACTTGACCTTCCCCAGAGGCTTAGTGAGAATATCCGCGACCTGCTCATCAGTTCCTATATGATCGAGCCTTACGGCGCCTCGCTGTACCATATCCCGGATAAAGTGGTACCTGATATCAATATGCTTGGATCGGTCGTGGAACACATGATTCTCGGTCATACGAATCCCACTCTGGCTATCACAGAGTATCACAGTGGTATCTAGCACATGTCCAAACAGCTCACTAAAGAGCTTACGCAACCAAACTGCTTCACAACAGGCCATACTTGCAGCAATGTATTCGGCCTGACGGTGCTCAAAGACCGACCCTACGCTACGCTCGCTCAGGTGAGGACGACGAATTAAGATTGAAAGCGGCATCCGATGTGCTCTTCTACGATCCACCATACGCAGCCTAATCGGCATCGTATATCCACGGGTGTCACACTCCCGGCCGGTGTATCTCCCCATTACATGGACATGTGCCCCGAAGATCTCGAGAAGATTCTTGGCACCAGCCAGTGTATGGAGGCTCAGCCATGCATTGACAAAATTGTTCAGCACCAAAACATATATCAGTTTGGTGTTCACTAAGAACATCAAAGCTCCTATGAGTTGACGATACTCAGTAGGATTGGCCAAGATAGGCCCAGCAGCGTTGCCACTCAACTTCTTGAAGTTGAGTTCCATTGGTGTTGACACGGACTTGCAGTCCACCATACCAAATCTCTCTAGAAGTTTCACAATGTATTTTCCTTGAGAAAGAAAAATCTCTCCAGGTCTCTGCCAGACCTCCAGGCCTAGGAAGTAGTGCATCAGTCCTAGGTCCTTCATCTCGAACTCAGCAGCGAGCTCCCTCTTACATTGATGAATGAGAGGGTCAGCACCTGTCAGGAAGATGTCATCCACATATAGCACTAGAATGAGGGGCTTCCCCTGCACAACCTTGAAGTAAAGGTTCGGATCAGCATTACTTCGAGTGAAGCCCAGCTTCATCAAGTAACTATCCATCCTCTCGTACCAAGCTCTGGGTGATTGCTTTAACCCATAGAGGGCTTTCTTCAACCTGCAGACATGAGTGTCTCGATCCTGAACTTCAAATCCCAGAGGTTGTTCTACATACACCTCTTCTTTTATTGCACCATGCAGAAAAGCGGTCTTGACATCCATCTGATGAAGACTCCATCCTTGCGTAGCGGCAAGGGCTATGATTGATCGAATGGTGGTATATCGTGCCACAGGTGCAAATATGTCATCATAGTCTATTCCTTCCTTTTGAGAGAAGCCACGGGCAACATATCTTGCCTTGAACTTTTCAGCACTCCCATCAGATCCATGTTTGATCTTGTAGAGCCATTTCGCGGTGACAACTGATTTGTCCTTCGGCCTCGGGACCACATCCCAGACATCATTCTTCATTATGGACTCATATTCTTCGTGCATAACATCCTTCCAGACTTGATGCTTTACGGCTTCCTCAAAAGATCCAGGTTCAGATTGTACAATAGTACTCATGGCAGCTAGATACCCTTGGTATCTACACGGCTTCTTGCTTTCTCGGAATGTCCCCCTTGGGGCAGCATGACCCTCAACATCTTCGAGGGTGTCCCTGAGCCATGATGGTCTCTTTCCTAGTGAAGGAGATGGATCAATAAGGTCCATTGGTCCTTCAATATCAGGCATTGTCTCATCCTGCGGTTCTTCTTGATTTCCAGGCCTTTCTTCATGATTTTCTTCAGATCTTGGAAGATCTACTACTTTCTTCAGGGAAACATCTTCGTCAAAAGTGACATCATGGCATATCTCTACTTCCCTTTGACCAGGTACATAGACTCTATAGGCCTTAAAAGTCTCACTGTAGCCCACAAACATTCCTTTCTTCCCAGAAGCATCCAACTTACTTCTCTTTTCTTTCGGCACATGAAAATAAACAGGACATCCAAAAATTCTAAAATGTGAGACATCAGGTTTCTTATCAGTGAAAACCTCTTCGGGAGTTTTGGAGTCCAGAGCGGAATGAGGGCATCGGTTTTGAATGTACACAGCAGTATTTGCAGCTTCTCCCCACAGAAACTTCGGTAGACCCTGGTCACATAGCATGGCACGGGCAGCTTCCACAATAGTCCTGTTCTTGCGTTCAGCAACACCATTCTGCTCAGGAGTATATGCAGTGGTATTCTCCCTCTTAATGCCAGCTTCTCTGCAAAAGTCTTTGAACTCATTTGACTCATATTCAGTGCCATTGTCAGTCCTCAAAATCTTGATCTTCTTTCCGGTCATATTTTCTACCAAGGCTTTGAAGGTACGGAACCACATGAAAGCCTCATCCTTCTTCTTCAAGAAGTATATCCAGGTTTTGCGAGAGAAGTCATCAGTAAATGTCATATAGTAAGAACATCCCCCCAGGGATGTTACAGGCAACATACCAGAAAGATCAGAATGAACCAGTTGCAATATCTCAGATGTCTTTGTGACACTTGGGGGAAAAGGTCCCCTTGTATGTTTTCCTTCAGCACAGCCCTTACATACACCTTCATGATTATTTCCAAAATCAGGCATCCCTGTCACCACCTTCCTTGCTTCAGGAAGGGCCTTGTAATGAAGGTGTCCAAATCTTCGGTGCCATAGTTCGGTTTGTCGGATAGTATCACATGTCATTGCTCCCAGCGGACTCCCTCCAACCTGGTAGAGTGTGCCAACTCTAAAACCAATCGAGATGGCTTCCTTGAAGCTCTTCTTCCACATGAGCACCTTTCCATCAAAGAATGTTACATTGAATCCTTTGTCTTCCATGGCTAATACAGACACAAGGTTCTTCTTCAATTTTGGTACATAGAGTACATCTTGCAAATGTAGGACTTGTCCTTGAGACAAGTGGAGGGTCACAGTCCCTGTCCCTTTCATGGGATATGTGGCATTATCTCCAAGGATAATTTCTAGATTAGTATCCCTCTCAACCATGTCAAAGAGTGCTTCCTTGAATCTAGTGATGTGTCTTGAGGCACCACTATCGATTAGCCAGACATCCATAGTGTCGGGCGGAGATGTAGCAGAGAGAGCAGATACAAGAATATACTCATTTCTTTTATCAACAGCATTAGACTCCTCATACCTGGTGTTTCTAGACCTTTTTGAAGGTTGATTGTTTCCACCAAAGTGAGCCTTCCTCTTTCCTTTGGATTTGTCGTTTCTTCGATTCCCATTCCTTCGGTTGTTGTTGTTGTCATCACTATCGGGAGAATCCTTCTTGAAGGGGCATTCTCTAGCATAGTGACCAGGCCTATGGCAAGTGAAACACTTACCCTTCTTTTCTTGAGCCCTTGTTCTTCCTTTGTCCTTAGAACCACCAGAGTTCTTCTTTCGAGAATGAGCACCATAAGCAGCATTTCTGTCATTATCGAATTCCTTCATTCTTGTTTCTTCTTGCATACATCTAGACAAAAGCTTGTCAAAGTTAGGAATGGTATTATTATTGAGAATGGTAGTGGTGAATACTTGCCATTCATATGGGAGTCCTCCAAGTGCGGTGAGAACCATCTCACGATCAGCTATTGTCTCCCCAATAGCCAGCAGATTGTTCCTTGTTTCGGTCAATTTCAGAAAGTAAGTTTGAACAGACTCATCTCGGCCCTTCTTCATATTCTTCAACTTATTCTTGAGGAATAGCACTTGGTTCACATTGTTTACTTTGAACATAAGGATAAATTTATCATACATCTCCTTGGATGTGCCTAGTTCAGATATATAGGCAACCAGACTCTTATGTATGGATTCCCTGATCATCAGCTTTGCTTTGATCTCCCCCTTCTTATACTTGTTTTTAGCAGCAGCAGTAGCATTGGATGGAGGTTCTTGTATCTTACCTAGTACATGGTCCATGAGATCATGGTCTTCCAATTTGAGATCTAATATCATCTTCCAGGCATGGAAGTCATCCCTTCCAGTCAGCTTGTCATTCTCCTTGAAGCCATAACTTGTGGAACCCATTTTTCTTAGATGGTGATTGCTAAAGGTAGGGCTTGTCTTCACCTCGGCTTCGATACCATGTAAATTTTTGTAGATGTTCTATGCTTAATGCAACTTTACTTTTATTACAGCAATCACCCAAACAGTTAAGTAAAATGCTGATAGAACATATCAGTGGATCTATAGAAGACAAACCAGAAACAGAAGAATGTGATGATGCGTTACGGCGGTCAACAGGATGCTTCAACCAGCAAAGTCTCCTTGATCAGCCAAACCAGAATGTGTCACAACAATCCTCCAATCAGCTACCGAGTCAACCCAAGTCAACTCCAGAAAAGTCAACGCTGTCCAGAAAAGTCAACGCAGGGCAGCAAGCTAAAAGTCAATGCAGCAACAGTTCGGTCAACCTTTTGACCTCGGTTTTTGTGCCAATGTGTACGGCCTCCCAAAATCGAACTCCCCAACAATTTTCAGCCCTTTCGGACCTTGCGTTGACCAAAGTCAACGGCGGTCCATTTCTCAGAAAACTGCCAAATTTTGAGTCCTTCTTTGTTAAATTTGGACAACTAGGTCCAAACTCCATGTTATGATGCTCAGATTAAGAGGCTAATATTTTTGTTGGATTCCTCTTTCGGAGAGGTGTAAAATCCATATATAATATGTCTTAATCCGATGAACAGAACATTTATTTTGAATTTATTATTCATAATAAATTATATGTGCAGGTTGGCCTTAAGGTTTCACACCCCCAGCAGATGTGTCACACGCCCCAATGATGGATATAAATACAGGCAAAGTTGGAGAGCATTTCATCACAACACAACTCACAACATCTTCTCTCATCTGATTTAGTATGAGCTCCTTGGAGGACGAGTTCAGCCACACGTGTGAAGGAGAAGAAGGACAAAACAGTACGGCTGAGTTGAAGGACGATTTTCTGCAGTTAGGGTTTTGCAGAAAGTTTGACCAGCGTTGACTTTGGTCAACGCATGGTCCAATTGGGCTGAAAATTTGTGGGAAGTTCGATTTTGGAAGGCCGTACTATTTGGCACAGAAATCGAGGTCAAAGGGTTGACCAATTTGCTGCTGCGTTGACTTTTAGCTTGCTGCCCTGCGTTGACTTTTTTAGGATAGCATTGACTTTTTTGGAGTTGACTTGGGTTGAATCGTTTGCTGATTGGAGGACTGTTGTGACACATGCTGGGTTGGCTGACCAAGGAGACTTTGTTAGCACACACATTTTCTGTTTTGTTTGTCTTCTATAAGATCCACTTATATGTTATACGCATTTACTTAACTATTTAATGTGTTCTTTATTGAAACGTAAAAAGTTTCTCCAAAGCATAGAACACAAAGTACATGTGATTGCGAGGTGAGTGAAGACAAACTCTATCTTGCTTAATCCTGCCGAAGGAGAAATGGGGTTCCACTAGTCTTGAATTCAAGGAGGATGACAAAGCTGGCTGAAAGGATGACTTTCCATGCACAGATGAATATTAGACCTCAAACTGGAAGATCATGATCTCTTGGATCATGTGACGGGGAAGATTCAAGAACCTCCATCCAATGCCTCTGCAGCTGTTAGAAACAAGTATAAGAAGGGAGAAATCAGAGCAAAGCTGCTGATCAGGGAATCCATAAATAAGAGTCTGGTTGCCTACATATCTGAACTAGGCACATCCAGGAGATGTATGACAAATTGATACTTATGTTCCAAGGTAAGTAATAATGTGAACAAGATCTCCTCAGAACAAGAAGTTGAAGAATATGAAGAAGGGCGGGATAAGTCTATTCAGAGCTTTTCTTCTGAAATTATCTGCTATGTGGGGAGTGATGGGGCGATCCGTGAGATGGTTCTCACCGCACTTGGAGGACTTCCATATGAATGGAAAGTATTCACAACTACCATTCTCAACAATAATACCATTCCTAACTTTGATGAGCTTCTATCTAGATGTATGCAAGAAGAAACCAGGATGAAGGAATTCGATAATGACAGATATGCTGCCTATGGTGCTCATTCTCGAAAGAAGAACTCTGGTGGTCCTAAGGACAAAGGAAGAACGAAGACTCAAGAAAAGAAGGGCAAGTGTTTCACTTGCCATAGGCCTGGTCACTATGCTAGAGAATGCCCCTTCAAGAAGGATTCTCTCGATAGTGATGATAACAACAACAACCGAAGGAATGGGAATCGAAGAAATGACAGATCCAAAGGAAAGAGGAAGGCTCACTTTGGTGGAAACAATCAACCTTCTAAAAGGTCTAGAAATACCAGGTATGAGGAGTCTAATGTTGTTGATAAAAGAAATGAGTATATTCTTGTATTTGCTCTCTCTGCTACTTCTCCGCCCGACACTATGGATGTCTGGCTAATCGATAGTGGTGCCTCAAGACACATCACCGGATTCAAGGGAGCACTCTCTGACATGGTTGAAAAGGATACTAATCTAGAAATTATCCTTGGGGATAATGCCACATATCCCGTGAAAGGGACAGGGACTGTGACCCTCCACTTGTCTCAAGGACAAGTCCTACGTTTGCAAGATGTACTCTATCTACCTAAATTGAAGAAGAACCTTGTGTCTGTATCTACCATGGAAGACAAAGGATTCAATGTAACTTTCTCTGATGGAAAGCTGCTCATGTGGAAGGAGAGCTTCAAGGAAGCTATCTCAATTGGTTTTAGAGTTGGTACACTCTACCAGGTTGGAGGAAGCTATGACTTGGCGTGATACTATGCAGATCAAAGCTGAACTATGGCACCCCTCACCTTCATTACAAGCCCTTCACGTAGGAAGGTGATGGCTTGAGATACTCCTGACTGAATTTGAAATAATCATGGAGTATGGATTTGGAAGAGCTTTTGTCTTTGGAAAGCATACAGGGACCTTTCCCCTCAAAGTCACAAGACATGCGA
>JAXQQM020078873.1:0-24506 GCA_034641835.2 Pinus albicaulis
AGGAAACATTAAAGATTTAGAACACAAGTTGAAAACCTGAGATCAGAGAGAGACTTTGAACTCTCAATGCTTTGGTATCCAGCTTGAGGGAACTTAGAAAGGTTCAATAAATTGAAAAGGATCCTAGTGAGATAGAGATAGAGTTCTAAACTCACAGTATCCCAATTCATTCAATTAAAACCTAACAAGAACATCTAAGAACAGATTCATTAATTCATACATCAAGCCTAACGAGTATATATTTGACCACTACCTTTGGTTAAGTGGCGAAATAATTCTCGAGATAACACATTGACATAAAACATTGAAGGCGGGGAAGCGAGAAACATAGGGTACCTAACAAGGGTAAATCCTATGCAGTTTACGATGCATGCGGAAAAGCCGAAATATTATGAACTACAAAAAAAAATCAAGACAAGTAGAAAAACATCACCTTTAAATCGGGATCCAAATAAATGTGCTTGTCATATTCAAGAACAGCAGAACAACACAGTCATGTACAACATTGCCAACAATTTGGTATTGATCAAACATCTTCCTCGACCTATCTTTCAACTTTGAGTTCGTATGTCTCGAAACGGCTGATTCACAGATATCCGATCAACAACCCTTACAATGTTTTCTCATGAGTTTTTATATCTGAAAGAGAGGCAGAGGAGGTAGATGAAACACTAAATGAAACATTAAAACAGAGTAGGAAGAGGGACTCGAGGCCCATTCTGTTTTAATTTCTATGCTTCAAACTTCTGTACTCTTTGGGTGAAAGAGTGGTCTTCGACGGGTTGCAATTTACTCTAGGTATGTCTTTGATGTACTCTCGGTTGTAGTACTCTGCAGTACTCTGGTGAATAAAAAAAAAGGCAGATAGATGACTACGAGGCCAGCCATATTGTGTAACAAATGTTCTGGTAGCATAGGACTGCTGTCAGGGAGGAAATCATCTCAGGGACATGATACATAATAGAAAGGGTATGGGTACTGTGTCCTTTCTCAGGAGGAAACTCCTGCTGATCGTGAAACATTGATAGCGTTGTTTTCTGTGCAATAGGCCTTCTGTGTGATTTATGAGGTCTTCAATCTGGTACCTGGCCTTTAAAACTCTGAATTAGGGCTTAATATCTTCAATAATGTGCATTAGAACTCCTTAACTCTGTACCAATACTCTTTGCTGCTTCGACTATCTCTGTCAGTGAAATCTGAGCTTTGATGGCGCTGGAAAGGTTTCACACAGTTAAACTCTGTACTTTCTAATGAAAATCACGCTCTAGCACCTTCCCAGGCTCTGAAAATGGTCTTTCTTTTGTTCTGTGCCACTGTAACAGTGACTGTGAACCATGGCGGCGTTCACCGCCTATACCTTGAAAAACCCGCAACTCTGTTAAGAAAACCATGCATGGGGAAGGGTGGATGTGGTGGAATTCCTGTGATGATGGTAGCGCAACAGGAACGAAGGCTATGGATGCAATGGAAATCGATGGGAATTTGCAGTGAGATGGTGGAAAAATGTATGCGGAAGTCGGGCGAAATGACAAAACTTTAATGCAAAACATTAAAATTTTAATTCTTGGCGGGATGATACGATGTTAAATATACAACTCGAGTTTTGGGCCTTTGAACACAATACATAGAAAATGTTCAGAAGACGTATGAAATGGGTGAAAATGGTGGGCCCCGGTCGAGGGTGGAGGGAAATCAACTGCGAGCCGTTGGATCGCAGGAGGCGATCAACGGTGGTGATTGTCCGATGAGGTTAATAGGGAAACCCGATGGGAGGAATTTAGTGGAGACGCGATGCGATGTGGGCCGTCGATCTTGGATCAACAGACGGACATGATGGAATCAGAAGATCGCAATCGGGGGAGGCAGAGGGTGAATGGAGAGGGACGAAGAGCGCGGTGCGATTAGCGCCAGATCATTGGATCAAAGGTGAAACGACAGCTAGGATTGGATCGGAAGATCACAATCGGAGGGGCACAGGGGGTGGTGCCTCAAGACTTTAGCGATTGCGATTGGAGCGGTGATGCGATGGAGCGACTGTCGTCCGATCTGGAGGCAGATCGACGGCTCTGATGAAATCAGAGGAGTGGATGGATAGGGTGATGGGCGCACTGCGATTAGTGCTGGGCCGTAGGATCAGAATGGATAGATGGCTCAGATCATGGCGGGATTGAACATAACAAAAACACTATCGCATCGGGGATTTTGACTTTGCAAAGAGACTGCGCTCCACTCTGCCCTTCTTCTTGCGATTAGCGCCTTATGGGCTGGCGCTTGGTCTTAGCACCCGGGTCACATGGGGAAGTGGTTACTGGGGCTGAGTCGAAGGGGGCTAGCCTGCTATATGGAAAAGAATGATTTTTAGCCAAAAAGGAGGGTTTTTAAGGCTAAAAGGGGAATTCGATAGGAGGAAAAGAGGGATTTAAACTCGAATGAAGGATTTTCACTTGGTTCTAAAGGATGGAATGGGTGTTTTGGAAGACTTAGGAGGGGTTTTGGGAGTCAAAGGGGGAATTTTAAAAATGGGAAAATGTTAATAATGAGGAATTTTGCAGAGGTACAAGGGAAAATGGGGAACTTTTCTAATCACAATTCTTTACATTCAGTGAGGCTCTTTGGATGGAAACAGTAGTGAGGATATTTTTAAAGGAAATGGACACACAGAGGCTTCAAGGATGAGAGATTTTCATAGAAAATGTATCTCTTGAAGGCTCAAAACAATTTATCCACCTATTTGCTCGACAAAAATTTCATAGGGTGGCTAACAGTTCTCACCTAAACATATGCAATACTCAATCTCTTCAACTAGTGAACTTCGTTCCGTGGAAATGGTGTCATCAATGTAGACAATCCGTCTCTCATCTATATACACGTGAAAAGCATCAATATCAATTAACAACTTGGTCATTTTCTCATCTTGTGCTTTCCACCATGTGATGATAGAATTAGATATGCTACTTCAAAATCTACCTTGTAACGCTCATCGTAATGAATTGTACTTCTCTCCCTCCATGATGTGTTTCCTGTCACTCATCTCACTCATCAACTTTGGCTGATAGGATGGTATAACTTGACACTACCTTTCATGCCATCACTCTTTGTGCTATGATTTTCTCTAACATATTGCTTTGACTTGTCATGACCTTCAAGAACCTATAGAGATATGGGTGCTCCATTGACCTTTGGTGTATGTGGCACTAACATTTTTTTGATTGATGGCAAGAACAACTTGGTTGTACTCAACTTGTACTATGCCTGCACTTCATCTTTTACTTAGTTTTATTTAATTCTTGTTCCAATAATTAAATTTAACCAATAATCAATCCAATATGATAAAAGTGCGCAACATAATATAAAATTAATAAGTTATTTGTGGGTGGCCCAACATGGCCTAACACTCGAATCATATACAAGAGTTTATAAGAATTGGCTTGTAGTTGTTACAATAAGAATTGAAACACATGTTGGCATTGATGCTGTGATGATGTAATAGTTGGCATTGATGTCAACATGGTAGTGTGTGAATATTGATGAGTGTTGTAGTGATTGGTGGTTGGAATTTATATCAACCTGTGCATGTATTGCAGATGATTATGTTACTTGTATGTTGCTTGGCTTGTTAGTTGCAGGATGTTTACCATGGTATTGGCATTACAAATATTGGTATCACTATGGTATCATTACCTTGGTATTGGTTTGTGTGTGGTCCAGGTCAGCACTTGGTGTTGTCATGACGAGTATTAGTATTACCATGGTATCTGCCTATGATATGGGCTTGGAGATTACCATGGTACAGGGGTCCATGGTATTGGCATAACCATGGTATTGACCTGGAGTTTACCATGGTACAAGGGTCCATGGTATTGAATAACCATGGTATTTCCCTGAAGTTTACCATGGTATAGGGGTCCATGGTATTGACCCGTGGTATTGACCTAGAGTTTACTATGGTACATGTGTCCATGGTATTGGCATAACCATGGTATTTACCCATGGTATTGACCTGGATATTACCATGGTAAAGGGGTCCATGGTATTGGCATAACCATGGTATTGACCCGTGGTATTGACCTCGAGCTTACTATGGTACAAGTGTCCATGGTGTTGGGATAACCATGGTGTTTTCCCAAGGTATTGATTGGAGATTATTGATGATATTTTGACATATATTCTTGTGATTATTTTTTAGTGTGAGTGTGGATTGATTTGGAGAGTTGTGTGATTGATGGAGTGAGTGAGTGCTACAGTTATTTCAATAGATAAGTGTACATTTGTAGTTGAGTTTAGAGTGCATATCAGATTTTATTATTTAGATTAGATATTTTTTTGGGCTGATCATGGAGCAAGTTTGAGAACCTAGTTTGAAAATGCATGAAATGTGGTTCGCATGGAGATGTTGATAGTGCGAGGCTTCATTATAGATAGTGTGTAGATAAGGTGGGGGCCTTCTAGCAAACATATTAGAATGCTAATTATATTTCTCCAGAGTCCAGTGGTATAGGGAGAGGTTCATTGGTTGTGGTGGCTTCCGGTGAATGGTTGTTCATAGAGTCGTGAGAGAAGAGACTTTCTAGCTGATATTGCTATCATGTCGTCTTAGTAGTTGATTCTTCCAGCTACTGGGTGGTAGCTTCTCTATGTAATAATTTGTTCAACATAATAGAATATTTGAGGAACAACAACATTGGGTGGTTTTTTTCCCTGGATAGGGTTTTCCACCAGAAAAATTTTATGGTCTCTTATGTGCATGATTTCATTGTTGATTCTTTATGGTGCTTTTGTATGGTGATTTTGTATGCTTGGATACATTGATTTCGTGTTGGTTTTTGTGCTTTGGTAAAAATAATTAAAAAATAAATTGTCACAATCACTACTAATTCAACCCCCCCCCCCCTCAGTGGTGAATCCATTTCCAACAACACAATCATTACAAAGAGTCTCCTGTTATAACCCTCAACACAACCATTCTAAGATTACACCAAAACCCGATGTGGCACTGACCCAATTTCCCTAAACTTGGGTATTCCATACTATGCACTAGTGATACAATGTATCCCCATTTCACCAACCATGTGATTTTCCCTTGTCACCTTTTTGCCTAAATGTGTAACCCATCTCCTTTTCAATTCATGTGATCCACCTATAGTACCCCTTATTCACTCTCTTGTCTTGTGCACTTTTTAGATTTATGCACTCCATAGACTTATGCATTCCATTCTCCTTGCCTTATCTAATTGGATTGTATTTCATATATATCGCCATGCTCCATTCCACCAAAAAACCACATCCCTCTATCTTTTGCTCGTACTAACATGACTTCCATCATGCACTCATGTATGAAATATGAAATTTCATGCAAGTAATTTAGTCCAATATGTCTCGTTGACATGCATGTGCCAGTGTATGATGTTGATCCTATGTGTCCTTGTGCTCTTGTTTGTGGATCTGACTTGATATTTCTTCCTTTGAGATGATGCACCACACATTAGGAAATCTGAAAATTCATGTAGGTTTACTCAATATGATGTATTTCCATGTGTGTGCATCCATGTCAAGTGTTGAATTGGGTGTCCATTGTGCCCTCGTGCCACCAAGCCAACCCAAGTTTTGGTGTGCCTCTTGTGCCATGCATGCCCAGTCAACTGACTCATCTACTTTGGCAATGTGCACCCATATTGTGCAACCATTCTCATCTATACACAATGGTAATACTACAACTCAATGTACTGAATTGAAATCTCTTAACTCATCTATGCAACCATGTACTCATGCATATAATTGAACTTATCCTTCGATTGGTGAAGTGTGCTCAATTCTTCATATGCCCCATCCATCATTCCATGCTCAATATAAATGTGATCACACCAAACTCTTTAGTTTTCTCCCCAAATGTGTTTCATGACAACACCCACTTTAGTTTTGGTGATTACTCATGTACCCATCTAGTTGAGGGTCTTACAACAATAATGTTAATTTTTAGAAACTTGTTATATAATGAAAATTGTTTTTGAAAAATAGAACATAGGAATGGGTGGTGGTCAAGAGGAGAATAAAATTGAGGATATTTCTTTTAAATATACATAAATACTTTAGTTTTGCAAAACGATATTGAGCCAAATGTTAGAAATCTAATTCAATATACTTTGGTTGAATTTGAAGAAATGGATTCTTAAATTATTCTTCAATAAAATAAAAATAATAATCTCATTTTAAGGTTATGGCAAAGCTAGACACCAAATTGGTGCATGAGACTTGCCTCTATGCAACAATTTTATTGCTAAAGTCTATAGAGGTGATTCCTGCTCCCCCTTTCTTTATTCCTCCTTTTTCTTGACTTTCTTGGTCCAATGCAAAAATTGTCCAAGAAACTATATGTGTCCAAGAGTATGAGAGAGAGAGAGAGAGAGAGAGAATATACTGAGAGCCATAAGTATAATCAAAAGCTTGCCCATTTATCCTCAAAATCCATTTTATTAATGAGGCCTATATTTTCTTCATTTTCCATTATTTTCCTTCATTTACTCCTCTCATGCGACCTATGACCTTTCATCTCCCTTTTCTCCTAATTTCCATTATTTTCATAAATAAATGTGCCAAAATGCCATTTTTCCTTTCTAAAGCCTTTTCCTTTTCCAATTCCTTTAGCCATAATAACCCAAATGAACACCCACTAAGATGTTTTTCCAAACATTCAACTTGGAATACGTGTCCCATCAACCATGGTTATTATTTTTAACTTTTATTACATGGAATTTTTACCAGGGTTGATATAGAACCCTCCCCCTTGGAGGAACATCGTCCTTCGTTTTCAATGATGCCTACAACTAGTAAACCGCTAAAACAAAACATAATTCCAATGGAGCTTTATAACACAACTCATTGCAGTATTTACAATGGATAACATGCTGAAAGAAAAAATCACCATGACAACCATACCATGTACTGGAGCTTTATAACACAACTCATTATGATATTTACAATAATATACACATATAAAAATTTTCTCAACTAGCAAATAAAAGGATACGATGCCCGTATCAGCAACAAGGGAATCCAAAGGATTACACCTCCACCCTCAAAAGTAGTACCAGGATTCACCTCCTTCCCAGGAAATCCAAAATCCACTGCCAAAGTCAAAGTTTGCATCCAATGTCCAACGCTACAATCATGCATTGTTGTACCCTCAATGAACAGTTACCGACTCATTGTTCCAGGTCATACTCCCAATCTGCATATGATGCCATTTTGAAATGCTAATGAATAAAACCAGTCCATCCTTGACCTTCCCTTCTCTGATGCACAATCCCTCGGGCTATCCGATCACCCCCTTCCGTGCAGTCACACACCTTCCAAGTTTTTATAGCACCCCATCCTGGGCATTCCATCCATTGGCAAGGCTTCCTCGCATGAGAATATATAAAAACCAAGGTATATCCCTGCCTCAACCATCATACCGGTCATAGCATGATCATGAAAATCAATGGACACTTTTGGGTACCATTGTCCCACACAGGCCCTGCTCTTGAAGCTTTTTACCAACATACCGTTGCATGTTCCAATTTCTTTTGTTGTTGTTGTTGATTCTTGCAGTCAATTTCAACCACCCAACTAGGAATTTCCATGCTTTCATGTACCAAGCACATAATCCCATTAGAATAAAATAAATTTGAAATAAACTCAAATCATAGGTATCGTCAATAAGGTACACTTGCAATTCTATTCACTTCTTCTACCTTTGTTCTTTTGTACACACACTGGATCAATTGTCACACTCAAAAATCACCCAGTGCTTTTGCTTCTCTTCAATCACGTATACATACACACAATGTACATCAAAAAACGTACACCTACATATGACATACAACACCATACAATACATGCACCCACACCAGCATACGACACATACACCTACACCCGGTGTACAATACCACACAATACATATGCCTACACCAACATACAACACATACACTTACACCCAGTGTACAATACAACACAACACATAAACCTACATTTGGTGTACAACACAAAACAATACATATACATATACAAAATACAACACAATGAATACACATGTCACGATACCATGACTACACCATGCATATACATAATACTGCATGCCCACAAAACAACATGTACGACATGCACACAATACCACATGTATACCAGTACCATATGCACAACATGTACATAGTACCACTTGTACACAACACTACCTGGACAACGTGTGCACCACATCACATGTACACAGAACCACCTACACAACATGTAAACAACGCCAAATGTGTAGAAATTATACAACAATAATGTATATCATGGATTCAATCTGATCTAACAATGTACTAAAGTTGAATATTGAATCGTTTCTACAAATAAATTACGGAATTAAAAACACAATCACCAATCACATGAAGTAAAGAAGAATCAATCAAGCCATAACACAGCTAATTTCCTGGGGAAAGCTTGCTGCTCAAAACCCCGCTATATTCTATTGTATATTTAGCATGGATACATGAAATAATTACATACAACTCTTCTCACAAGAGCCCTCCTGTACCCAGCTAATTGTCTCACACTATCTCAGATAAAAATGACCAATACTTAGCCAATTTTCTACCTTTAGACAGCTTGCCTTGCTTACACAATCCCTGATGAATGCAATCCCTATTATTTAGGAATTTTGGCCTTCCTTGAGTGCGCCAGTATCATGGGAACTCCAATGGGTGTTTGGCTGCATGGGTGCAACCCAATAATCCTACAACTGATAGTCAACTTCCCTTTCACCTAGATCTCAAGCTGGGTCTCGGAAATTACATGCATGCGGCTAATAATAGTAAATCCCGGTTATAATGAGATCATTGATTGTGAATTAATTAATATTTAATTCATGATCTCTCACTAGTGTATCTAATAGTTACAACTAGCTGCTTGAGTTATCTCACTTAACTGATTAAGCGTTGCGAAGTTGTTGCTGTTAACTAATGCACCAGCGCAATATTAACTCTGTTACAACTAGAATTACTGCGCCTCTCCAGCTACCCTCAACTCGTCTGATCCCTACTCACTAAGTTTAAGCCTTCTCAGTTAACTATTACAAGTTATTTTAGATTAGATTACATTTTATTCTCCATCTTAATTAAGGGATAACTAAAATAGGCATGCACCAAATTTAGCCCACACACCGATGTAGGTGCTACTAAGACTGTGGTGCCACACTAGTGTAGGTGTTGCTTGGACCTCCTGGTCCCACACTAGCGTGGGTGTTGAAATTTCTTGTTGAATCTCAACACTCCCACTCATAAAGAAAGGGATTATCCTTCATCCCGATTCTATCTCTATGGTATTTGAATTTTCTCCTGGTGAGCGCCTTTGTCAGATTATCTGCATCCCAATATTTTGTGGGAATGTACTGAAGTAAAATTATCTACCTCTACACAAAATCTCTGAGATGGTGGCATCGGATATCTATGTGCTTGGATCTATCATGAAACACATGATTAATCGAGAGTTTAATGCAAGAGGATTATCACAATGTATGACTGTCGGATCCATCTAAGAACCAAACAAACCAACCAAGATCTTTCTCATCCAAATAGCCTCACATGCAGCTTGAATTGCTTCCATGTACTCTGCTTCCACTGAACTGAGTGCCACAGATCGTTTCTTCCTACTATACCAAGAAATTGTTGACGATGCTATGCCGAATATCCCTCCTGATGTGCTCTTTCTGTCTGATGGACTACCTGCCCAATCTGCATCCGTGAGGCCTTGAAGCTTCATTCCATCTACCCGTATTTACCATAGAACATACTCTGATGTGCCCCTCAGGTATCTCAAGACATTCTTCCCCGCCTTCCAAAATATCTTGGTAGGATTAACCATAACTTGACTCAGCTGGTTAAATTCGTAGAAAATTTTTGGTCTGGTGTTCACTAGATACATCAATGAACCAATTAACTGCCTGTAGACAGTATTATCCACTACCTCTCTAGAATTAACATATTATTTCCTCCAATTTCCTAGAAGAGGAGTATCCATGGGTTTGCAACTCTCCATGTGAAACTTACCCAGTATCTCTTTGGCATACTTTCCTTGAGAAACAAAAATTTCACCATCCTGCTGCCATATTTCCAAATCAAGGAAATAATGAAGAAGTCCCATGTCCTTCATTTATAACTCCTTGCAAGATCCTCCTTGCATGAGTGTATCAACTACTCATCGCCATTCAAAATTATATCATCAACATAAAGAAGAATAATCAATAGCTTACCCTCAACCACAATCTGGTACAGGTTTTCATCAGCTTCTCTTTTGGTGAAGCCCAGTCTGATGAAATAGTTTTCTATCTGAGTGTACCAAGCACGAAGTGCTTGCTTCAGCCCATACAGTGCTCTCTTAAGTCGACAGAGATCCGACTCCCTTTCAAAGATATCGAAACCTTCTAGCTTCTCTATGTACACTTCTTCCTCAATCACTCCATTGAGAAACACATTTTTCACATCCATCTGATGAATGTGCCAACCCATCTGCGTTGAGAGTGCAAGGATGGATCTAATGGAAGAGTACCTTGCAACAGGTAAAAAATTCTCATCATAATCAATCCCCTCGATTTGTTAGAATCCCTGGGCCACAAATCTGGCCTTGTATTTCTCCATACTCCCTTCGACAATTTTCTTTACCTTGTTGATCCATCTAGTCAACCCTTTGATTTGTAGGCCTAGGTCTTGGGGCGATATCGATGAAGCTGTTGTGTAATGGAGTCATACTCCTCCACCATTGGATCAACCCAAGTTGGCTGTTGCACTGCTTCCTGAAAGGAAGATGGTTTAGTCACAATACATTTGCTCATAAGAGCCATGTATCTAGTAAATCGGTCAAGAGACTGTTTTTGTCTGCGTTATGAAGTAGGGGCTCCTACATTCTCTGCAACATCAAGTCAAAATCTATCAGCTTCCTGTGGTGCACCTTTTTCCATTTCTGATGGATGGCTCAGCATGAATGTTTTCCTCCACTCCATGAACCTCCTTATGTGGCTGATCCACATCTTGAGACTATCCTTGGGAACCAAGAGTTCCTTGTCTGCATGCAAATCCAATTCCCTCTAAAGGGACAATCACATGGCTTTCTCCTCATAAAATTTTATATCCCGTCGCATAAAATTCATTTTTTTGTTTGGAAAATATACCTAATAGTTGTGGGGAGTTTTAATGTACCCCAAAAAAATCCCAATCTCAGTTTTTGGTTCCAGCTTCTTCCTAGCGTCTTTGGTCACATGCACATAAACAGATGAGCCAAAAATCTTAAAATGTGAAACATCGTTTCTTACCAAGGAAAGCCTCCTTCTGAAGCTCTAGCTCAAGTTATGATGTTGGCTTATGTTCTGGTTACTAACTATGACAACCATTTTTTCCATCATTTGCTGTAGTTTTTCCACGTTTTTAGATAGATGGTCATAATTGGGGTCAGATGTGGAGGCTACATTGTCATCTCTATATGTTACCCTTTTCTCATCTCTCAACCTTGATTTTTTCTCAATCAGATTGGCATCTACACTCACTACTCCTTTTTTCATGTCTTCCAATGTGTTGTAATCTCTCTCCCTAATTTGGTAGGCCATGTCAGCATCAAATCCTTCGGGATATTTCACTAGAGACATACCTTGGGGAGGTTTCACATGTGGAGGAAGAGCGTTATAAACATTGTTAAAACTTGTAGAGTAGTCATGGACACTCTCTCCTACGTTTATCTTAATATTTTTGTATTATGCTAGGATTTGGAGAGGGTTGGCCTTAACTTCCCATTTATTTATGAAGGTCTGATACAAAGCAGGTAGGTCTTGGATACTATTAGGAGGTAGGCCTTTAAACCATTTCTTCACATCACCTCCTAAGCTTTGGGCGAAGATCCTCATTTTGACCGTATCATCATCTATCTCCATGTAGTCAAAAGAATCTTCCATCTTGTCTACATGGTGTTGAGCTTTGGTGGACTCTTTTGTAGTGAAGTGTGGGATCTTTGATTGATAATCGTTGGGTAGGGGCACTAGAGGCTGGGGTAAAACCAAAGGTGCATACCAGGCTACCATGATGGTATTTTGAGGAAGTAAGGGGTTGGCTTGAACAGCTAGTATATGGATGTCAGGGATACTAGGACCAGCAAAAGTCTGTTGAGCTGATTTAGGATGACAGAGTCCCAATTTTTGAATGAAGTGAATATAAGGGGGTGTAGATGGAGGGGTTTCTCTGTCCCTAATGTGTTGACCACTATGAGATGGTGAGCCGGGAAACACAAGGTCTGGCTGGTCTAGAACACTGAATGACCTAGTTCTTGATAATCTGTGTGGTTGGTATTGGTCAAGATGAGTTTCCGATAGAGCTGTAAAGTCTTCTGGTGCAGAGTTAGCCCTATGGATATGATTGGAAATAGCTGGTCTTTTAGGTGTAGAAAATTTATTGAGGATGCTCTCGGGGTTGTCAACTATTTCAGGTGGGTTTGGGTTAGGATAAGCTCTTGTGTGAATGGTTCTTGAAGCTGCATTGTTTTATAACCAAGCAACTTTAACCTCACGATTACTTCTAATGTGGTTGATGTTGTTAGACTCTGGTTCTCCAAAGGAGTCTCAAGACAATTAGCAAAGCCATCGATCCGTGGAGTCTTTGGTCATTAGGGAACTATGGAGTCGCCAAGTGGAAGGTTTAGAATGTTTCAAGAATGGTACACTGTCCACCATAGTGAATAACCACCAAAATAAGGCTACCATGGTCTTCTTCGAGTCTGTGAAGTGTTTAAAGGTGTGTTTTACTCAAAGTGCGTTCCCCAGTGGAGTCGCCATTATGTTGGGGTTCCCATGTTTTGGCAAGTTTGGAAATACCAAAAGATGAGACAACATCAGAACCACTTTCAGACCTCAGGATCTAGCCCTCCTAGGTCTAGAGAGGGATCTCTCTATATAGGAAAAGGTTTTATGTCTTTGAAGCTCTATGTTAAGATATTAGGCTAGTTATAGGCACAGGTTTGTTTGCTTGTTTGATTTTTTGTTTGGTTGTTGGGAATCAGAAGGAAGGGTTCAACATAAGACAAGGATGAGCAAAGAGGGTTTTAGGAAAAAGAGAGATAATTCAGAGAACATTCAAGACCATTGGGCAATGGAGTCAGGAAAGGGTTTACTTGATATTCAATATGCAGGCTTTCAGTTGGGCTAGTCATCTAAAGCATTGGATCTTAAAGATGATAGTGTGGCTTGAAATGGTAGAAAGAGGGTGAAAGGCAAGGAAACCTCCAAGGTGACCATTCATAAATCAGATCTAGGGACAGGACACGCCGTTAGACAACCTGTGATCAAAAACCTAAAGGTTAACTCTTCAGGCAAGGAAACATTAAAGATTTAGAACACAAGTTGGAAACCTGAGATCAGAGAGAGACTTTGAACTCTCAATTATTTGGTATCTAGCTTAAGGGAACTTAGAAAGGTTCAATTAATTGAAAGGACCCTAGTGAGGCAGAGACAAAGTTCTAAACCCCTAGTATCCCAATTCATTCAATTAAAACCTAACAGGAACATCTAAGAACAGATTCATTAATTCATACATCAGCTAGCAGTATATATTTGACCACTACACTGGTTAAATTAGCTTGAAATCAATTCTCAGATAACACATTCAGCATAAAACATTGAAGGCAGGTAGCGCAGAAACATAGGGTACCTAACAAGGGTAAATCCTATGCCAGATTTATGATGTGTGCCAGAAGAACTGAAATATGATGATCTACAAAGGAAAATCAAGACAAAGTAAGAAAAACATCACCGCTGCTTTAAATCGGGATCCAAAGAAATGTGCTTGTCATATTCAAGAGCAACACCAGTCATGTACAACATTGCCAATAGTTTGGTATTCAGTCTGAAAACATCTTCCTCAGCCTATCTTACAACTTTACACAGAGAACATGTCTCAAGAGAAACAACTTGCAGTTCACAGATATCCGATCAACAACCCTTACAATGTTTTCTCATGAGTTTTTATATCTGAAAGAGAGGCAGAGGAGGTAGATGAAACACTAAATGAAACATTAAAACAGAGTAGGAAGAGGGACTCGAGGCCCATTCTGTTTTAATTTCTATGCTTCAAACTTCTGTACTCTTTGGGTGAAAGAGTGGTCTTCGACGGGTTGCAATTTACTCTAGGTATGTCTTTGATGTACTCTCGGTTGTAGTACTCTGCAGTACTCTGGTGAATAAAAAAAAAGGCAGATAGATGACTACGAGGCCAGCCATATTGTGTAACAAATGTTCTGGTAGCATAGGACTGCTGTCAGGGAGGAAATCATCTCAGGGACATGATACATAATAGAAAGGGTATGGGTACTGTGTCCTTTCTCAGGAGGAAACTCCTGCTGATCGTGAAACATTGATAGCGTTGTTTTCTGTGCAATAGGCCTTCTGTGTGATTTATGAGGTCTTCAATCTGGTACCTGGCCTTTAAAACTCTGAATTAGGGCTTAATATCTTCAATAATGTGCATTAGAACTCCTTAACTCTGTACCAATACTCTTTGCTGCTTCGACTATCTCTGTCAGTGAAATCTGAGCTTTGATGGCGCTGGAAAGGTTTCACACAGTTAAACTCTGTACTTTCTAATGAAAATCACGCTCTAGCACCTTCCCAGGCTCTGAAAATGGTCTTTCTTTTGTTCTGTGCCACTGTAACAGTGACTGTGAACCATGGCGGCGTTCACCGCCTATACCTTGAAAAACCCGCAACTCTGTTAAGAAAACCATGCATGGGGAAGGGTGGATGTGGTGGAATTCCTGTGATGATGGTAGCGCAACAGGAACGAAGGCTATGGATGCAATGGAAATCGATGGGAATTTGCAGTGAGATGGTGGAAAAATGTATGCGGAAGTCGGGCGAAATGACAAAACTTTAATGCAAAACATTAAAATTTTAATTCTTGGCGGGATGATACGATGTTAAATATACAACTCGAGTTTTGGGCCTTTGAACACAATACATAGAAAATGTTCAGAAGACGTATGAAATGGGTGAAAATGGTGGGCCCCGGTCGAGGGTGGAGGGGCGATCAATCTGTGATTATCCGATGAGGTTAGGAACCCGATGTGGAGAAATTCATCGGAGATGCGATGCGATCTGATCACCTCCCTGACATGATGGAATCAGAAGATCGCAATCGGGGGAGGCAGAGGGTGAATGGAGAGGGACGAAGAGCGCGGTGCGATTAGCGCCAGATCATTGGATCAAAGGTGAAACGACAGCTAGGATTGGATCGGAAGATCACAATCGGAGGGGCACAGGGGGTGGTGCCTCAAGACTTTAGCGATTGCGATTGGAGCGGTGATGCGATGGAGCGACTGTCGTCCGATCTGGAGGCAGATCGACGGCTCTGATGAAATCAGAGGAGTGGATGGATAGGGTGATGGGCGCACTGCGATTAGTGCTGGGCCGTAGGATCAGAATGGATAGATGGCTCAGATCATGGCGGGATTGAACATAACAAAAACACTATCGCATCGGGGATTTTGACTTTGCAAAGAGACTGCGCTCCACTCTGCCCTTCTTCTTGCGATTAGCGCCTTATGGGCTGGCGCTTGGTCTTAGCACCCGGGTCACATGGGGAAGTGGTTACTGGGGCTGAGTCGAAGGGGGCTAGCCTGCTATATGGAAAAGAATGATTTTTAGCCAAAAAGGAGGGTTTTTAAGGCTAAAAGGGGAATTCGATAGGAGGAAAAGAGGGATTTAAACTCGAATGAAGGATTTTCACTTGGTTCTAAAGGATGGAATGGGTGTTTTGGAAGACTTAGGAGGGGTTTTGGGAGTCAAAGGGGGAATTTTAAAAATGGGAAAATGTTAATAATGAGGAATTTTGCAGAGGTACAAGGGAAAATGGGGAACTTTTCTAATCACAATTCTTTACATTCAGTGAGGCTCTTTGGATGGAAACAGTAGTGAGGATATTTTTAAAGGAAATGGACACACAGAGGCTTCAAGGATGAGAGATTTTCATAGAAAATGTACCTCTTGAAGGCTCAAAACAATTTAGCCACCTATTTGCTCGACAAAAATTTCATAGGAGGATATTTTTAAAGGAAATGGACACACAGAGGCTTCAAGGATGAGAGATTTTCATAGAAAATGTACCTCTTGAAGGCTCAAAACAATTTAGCCACCTATTTGCTCGACAAAAATTTCATAGGTGGCTAACAGTTCTCACCTAAACATATGCAATACTCAATCTCTTCAACTAGTGAACTTCGTTCCGTGGAAATGGTGTCATCAATGTAGACAATCCGTCTCTCATCTATATACACGTGAAAAGCATCAATATCAATTAACAACTTGGTCATTTTCTCATCTTGTGCTTTCCACCATGTGATGATAGAATTAGATATGCTACTTCAAAATCTACCTTGTAACGCTCATCGTAATGAATTGTACTTCTCTCCCTCCATGATGTGTTTCCTGTCACTCATCTCACTCATCAACTTTGGCTGATAGGATGGTATAACTTGACACTACCTTTCATGCCATCACTCTTTGTGCTATGATTTTCTCTAACATATTGCTTTGACTTGTCATGACCTTCAAGAACCTATAGAGATATGGGTGCTCCATTGACCTTTGGTGTATGTGGCACTAACATTTTTTTGATTGATGGCAAGAACAACTTGGTTGTACTCAACTTGTACTATGCCTGCACTTCATCTTTTACTTAGTTTTATTTAATTCTTGTTCCAATAATTAAATTTAACCAATAATCAATCCAATATGATAAAAGTGCGCAACATAATATAAAATTAATAAGTTATTTGTGGGTGGCCCAACATGGCCTAACACTCGAATCATATACAAGAGTTTATAAGAATTGGCTTGTAGTTGTTACAATAAGAATTGAAACACATGTTGGCATTGATGCTGTGATGATGTAATAGTTGGCATTGATGTCAACATGGTAGTGTGTGAATATTGATGAGTGTTGTAGTGATTGGTGGTTGGAATTTATATCAACCTGTGCATGTATTGCAGATGATTATGTTACTTGTATGTTGCTTGGCTTGTTAGTTGCAGGATGTTTACCATGGTATTGGCATTACAAATATTGGTATCACTATGGTATCATTACCTTGGTATTGGTTTGTGTGTGGTCCAGGTCAGCACTTGGTGTTGTCATGACGAGTATTAGTATTACCATGGTATCTGCCTATGATATGGGCTTGGAGATTACCATGGTACAGGGGTCCATGGTATTGGCATAACCATGGTATTGACCTGGAGTTTACCATGGTACAAGGGTCCATGGTATTGAATAACCATGGTATTTCCCTGAAGTTTACCATGGTATAGGGGTCCATGGTATTGACCCGTGGTATTGACCTAGAGTTTACTATGGTACATGTGTCCATGGTATTGGCATAACCATGGTATTTACCCATGGTATTGACCTGGATATTACCATGGTAAAGGGGTCCATGGTATTGGCATAACCATGGTATTGACCCGTGGTATTGACCTCGAGCTTACTATGGTACAAGTGTCCATGGTGTTGGGATAACCATGGTGTTTTCCCAAGGTATTGATTGGAGATTATTGATGATATTTTGACATATATTCTTGTGATTATTTTTTAGTGTGAGTGTGGATTGATTTGGAGAGTTGTGTGATTGATGGAGTGAGTGAGTGCTACAGTTATTTCAATAGATAAGTGTACATTTGTAGTTGAGTTTAGAGTGCATATCAGATTTTATTATTTAGATTAGATATTTTTTTGGGCTGATCATGGAGCAAGTTTGAGAACCTAGTTTGAAAATGCATGAAATGTGGTTCGCATGGAGATGTTGATAGTGCGAGGCTTCATTATAGATAGTGTGTAGATAAGGTGGGGGCCTTCTAGCAAACATATTAGAATGCTAATTATATTTCTCCAGAGTCCAGTGGTATAGGGAGAGGTTCATTGGTTGTGGTGGCTTCCGGTGAATGGTTGTTCATAGAGTCGTGAGAGAAGAGACTTTCTAGCTGATATTGCTATCATGTCGTCTTAGTAGTTGATTCTTCCAGCTACTGGGTGGTAGCTTCTCTATGTAATAATTTGTTCAACATAATAGAATATTTGAGGAACAACAACATTGGGTGGTTTTTTTCCCTGGATAGGGTTTTCCACCAGAAAAATTTTATGGTCTCTTATGTGCATGATTTCATTGTTGATTCTTTATGGTGCTTTTGTATGGTGATTTTGTATGCTTGGATACATTGATTTCGTGTTGGTTTTTGTGCTTTGGTAAAAATAATTAAAAAATAAATTGTCACAATCACTACTAATTCAACCCCCCCCCCCCTCAGTGGTGAATCCATTTCCAACAACACAATCATTACAAAGAGTCTCCTGTTATAACCCTCAACACAACCATTCTAAGATTACACCAAAACCCGATGTGGCACTGACCCAATTTCCCTAAACTTGGGTATTCCATACTATGCACTAGTGATACAATGTATCCCCATTTCACCAACCATGTGATTTTCCCTTGTCACCTTTTTGCCTAAATGTGTAACCCATCTCCTTTTCAATTCATGTGATCCACCTATAGTACCCCTTATTCACTCTCTTGTCTTGTGCACTTTTTAGATTTATGCACTCCATAGACTTATGCATTCCATTCTCCTTGCCTTATCTAATTGGATTGTATTTCATATATATCGCCATGCTCCATTCCACCAAAAAACCACATCCCTCTATCTTTTGCTCGTACTAACATGACTTCCATCATGCACTCATGTATGAAATATGAAATTTCATGCAAGTAATTTAGTCCAATATGTCTCGTTGACATGCATGTGCCAGTGTATGATGTTGATCCTATGTGTCCTTGTGCTCTTGTTTGTGGATCTGACTTGATATTTCTTCCTTTGAGATGATGCACCACACATTAGGAAATCTGAAAATTCATGTAGGTTTACTCAATATGATGTATTTCCATGTGTGTGCATCCATGTCAAGTGTTGAATTGGGTGTCCATTGTGCCCTCGTGCCACCAAGCCAACCCAAGTTTTGGTGTGCCTCTTGTGCCATGCATGCCCAGTCAACTGACTCATCTACTTTGGCAATGTGCACCCATATTGTGCAACCATTCTCATCTATACACAATGGTAATACTACAACTCAATGTACTGAATTGAAATCTCTTAACTCATCTATGCAACCATGTACTCATGCATATAATTGAACTTATCCTTCGATTGGTGAAGTGTGCTCAATTCTTCATATGCCCCATCCATCATTCCATGCTCAATATAAATGTGATCACACCAAACTCTTTAGTTTTCTCCCCAAATGTGTTTCATGACAACACCCACTTTAGTTTTGGTGATTACTCATGTACCCATCTAGTTGAGGGTCTTACAACAATAATGTTAATTTTTAGAAACTTGTTATATAATGAAAATTGTTTTTGAAAAATAGAACATAGGAATGGGTGGTGGTCAAGAGGAGAATAAAATTGAGGATATTTCTTTTAAATATACATAAATACTTTAGTTTTGCAAAACGATATTGAGCCAAATGTTAGAAATCTAATTCAATATACTTTGGTTGAATTTGAAGAAATGGATTCTTAAATTATTCTTCAATAAAATAAAAATAATAATCTCATTTTAAGGTTATGGCAAAGCTAGACACCAAATTGGTGCATGAGACTTGCCTCTATGCAACAATTTTATTGCTAAAGTCTATAGAGGTGATTCCTGCTCCCCCTTTCTTTATTCCTCCTTTTTCTTGACTTTCTTGGTCCAATGCAAAAATTGTCCAAGAAACTATATGTGTCCAAGAGTATGAGAGAGAGAGAGAGAGAGAGAGAATATACTGAGAGCCATAAGTATAATCAAAAGCTTGCCCATTTATCCTCAAAATCCATTTTATTAATGAGGCCTATATTTTCTTCATTTTCCATTATTTTCCTTCATTTACTCCTCTCATGCGACCTATGACCTTTCATCTCCCTTTTCTCCTAATTTCCATTATTTTCATAAATAAATGTGCCAAAATGCCATTTTTCCTTTCTAAAGCCTTTTCCTTTTCCAATTCCTTTAGCCATAATAACCCAAATGAACACCCACTAAGATGTTTTTCCAAACATTCAACTTGGAATACGTGTCCCATCAACCATGGTTATTATTTTTAACTTTTATTACATGGAATTTTTACCAGGGTTGATATAGAACCCTCCCCCTTGGAGGAACATCGTCCTTCGTTTTCAATGATGCCTACAACTAGTAAACCGCTAAAACAAAACATAATTCCAATGGAGCTTTATAACACAACTCATTGCAGTATTTACAATGGATAACATGCTGAAAGAAAAAATCACCATGACAACCATACCATGTACTGGAGCTTTATAACACAACTCATTATGATATTTACAATAATATACACATATAAAAATTTTCTCAACTAGCAAATAAAAGGATACGATGCCCGTATCAGCAACAAGGGAATCCAAAGGATTACACCTCCACCCTCAAAAGTAGTACCAGGATTCACCTCCTTCCCAGGAAATCCAAAATCCACTGCCAAAGTCAAAGTTTGCATCCAATGTCCAACGCTACAATCATGCATTGTTGTACCCTCAATGAACAGTTACCGACTCATTGTTCCAGGTCATACTCCCAATCTGCATATGATGCCATTTTGAAATGCTAATGAATAAAACCAGTCCATCCTTGACCTTCCCTTCTCTGATGCACAATCCCTCGGGCTATCCGATCACCCCCTTCCGTGCAGTCACACACCTTCCAAGTTTTTATAGCACCCCATCCTGGGCATTCCATCCATTGGCAAGGCTTCCTCGCATGAGAATATATAAAAACCAAGGTATATCCCTGCCTCAACCATCATACCGGTCATAGCATGATCATGAAAATCAATGGACACTTTTGGGTACCATTGTCCCACACAGGCCCTGCTCTTGAAGCTTTTTACCAACATACCGTTGCATGTTCCAATTTCTTTTGTTGTTGTTGTTGATTCTTGCAGTCAATTTCAACCACCCAACTAGGAATTTCCATGCTTTCATGTACCAAGCACATAATCCCATTAGAATAAAATAAATTTGAAATAAACTCAAATCATAGGTATCGTCAATAAGGTACACTTGCAATTCTATTCACTTCTTCTACCTTTGTTCTTTTGTACACACACTGGATCAATTGTCACACTCAAAAATCACCCAGTGCTTTTGCTTCTCTTCAATCACGTATACATACACACAATGTACATCAAAAAACGTACACCTACATATGACATACAACACCATACAATACATGCACCCACACCAGCATACGACACATACACCTACACCCGGTGTACAATACCACACAATACATATGCCTACACCAACATACAACACATACACTTACACCCAGTGTACAATACAACACAACACATAAACCTACATTTGGTGTACAACACAAAACAATACATATACATATACAAAATACAACACAATGAATACACATGTCACGATACCATGACTACACCATGCATATACATAATACTGCATGCCCACAAAACAACATGTACGACATGCACACAATACCACATGTATACCAGTACCATATGCACAACATGTACATAGTACCACTTGTACACAACACTACCTGGACAACGTGTGCACCACATCACATGTACACAGAACCACCTACACAACATGTAAACAACGCCAAATGTGTAGAAATTATACAACAATAATGTATATCATGGATTCAATCTGATCTAACAATGTACTAAAGTTGAATATTGAATCGTTTCTACAAATAAATTACGGAATTAAAAACACAATCACCAATCACATGAAGTAAAGAAGAATCAATCAAGCCATAACACAGCTAATTTCCTGGGGAAAGCTTGCTGCTCAAAACCCCGCTATATTCTATTGTATATTTAGCATGGATACATGAAATAATTACATACAACTCTTCTCACAAGAGCCCTCCTGTACCCAGCTAATTGTCTCACACTATCTCAGATAAAAATGACCAATACTTAGCCAATTTTCTACCTTTAGACAGCTTGCCTTGCTTACACAATCCCTGATGAATGCAATCCCTATTATTTAGGAATTTTGGCCTTCCTTGAGTGCGCCAGTATCATGGGAACTCCAATGGGTGTTTGGCTGCATGGGTGCAACCCAATAATCCTACAACTGATAGTCAACTTCCCTTTCACCTAGATCTCAACTGGGTCTCCACTGGAAATTACATGCATGCAAATAATAATAGTAAATCCCCAGTTGCATGTCAGATCATTGATTGTGAATTAATTAATATTTAATTCACTTGATCTCTCACTAGTGTATCTAATAGTCACAACTAACACAACTGAGTTTAACTCACTTAACTGAGTTAAACTTATTACAACCTGCATTAACTAATGCACCACTACACTTCAAACTTTTTTACAACTAGAATTACTCTGCATGCCTCACCAACTACCCTCAACTCGAAATTCATGAGCTAACTAAGTTTATCACACTCAGTTAACTATTACAAGTTATTTTTAGATTAGATTACATTTTATTCTCCATCTTAATTAAGGGATAACTAAAATAGGCATGCACCAAATTTACCCCACACCAGTGTAGGTGCTACTAAGACCTGTGGTCCCACACTAGTGTAGGTGTTGCTTAGACCTCCTAGTCCCACACTAGCGTGGGTGCTGAAATTTCTTGTTGAACTTCAACACTCCCTCTCAACAAGAAAGGGATTATCCTTCACCCCGATCCTATCTCTATGGTATTCGAATTTTCTCCTGGTGAGTGCCTTCGTCAGAATATCTGCATCCCAATATTTTGTGGGAATGTACTGAAGTAAAATTATCTACCTCTACACAAAATCTCTGAGATGGTGGCATCGGATATCTATGTGCTTGGATCTATCATGAAACACATGATTAATCGAGAGTTTAATGCAAGAGGATTATCACAATGTATGACTGTCGGATCCATCTAAGAACCAAACAAACCAACCAAGATCTTTCTCATCCAAATAGCCTCACATGCAGCTTGAATTGCTTCCATGTACTCTGCTTCCACTGAACTGAGTGCCACAGATCGTTTCTTCCTACTATACCAAGAAATTGTTGACGATGCTATGCCGAATATCCCTCCTGATGTGCTCTTTCTGTCTGATGGACTACCTGCCCAATCTGCATCCGTGAGGCCTTGAAGCTTCATTCCATCTACCCGTATTTACCATAGAACATACTCTGATGTGCCCCTCAGGTATCTCAAGACATTCTTCCCCGCCTTCCAAAATATCTTGGTAGGATTAACCATAACTTGACTCAGCTGGTTAAATTCGTAGAAAATTTTTGGTCTGGTGTTCACTAGATACATCAATGAACCAATTAACTGCCTGTAGACAGTATTATCCACTACCTCTCTAGAATTAACATATTATTTCCTCCAATTTCCTAGAAGAGGAGTATCCATGGGTTTGCAACTCTCCATGTGAAACTTACCCAGTATCTCTTTGGCATACTTTCCTTGAGAAACAAAAATTTCACCATCCTGCTGCCATATTTCCAAATCAAGGAAATAATGAAGAAGTCCCATGTCCTTCATTTATAACTCCTTGCAAGATCCTCCTTGCATGAGTGTATCAACTACTCATCGCCATTCAAAATTATATCATCAACATAAAGAAGAATAATCAATAGCTTACCCTCAACCACAATCTGGTACAGGTTTTCATCAGCTTCTCTTTTGGTGAAGCCCAGTCTGATGAAATAGTTTTCTATCTGAGTGTACCAAGCACGAAGTGCTTGCTTCAGCCCATACAGTGCTCTCTTAAGTCGACAGAGATCCGACTCCCTTTCAAAGATATCGAAACCTTCTAGCTTCTCTATGTACACTTCTTCCTCAATCACTCCATTGAGAAACACATTTTTCACATCCATCTGATGAATGTGCCAACCCATCTGCGTTGAGAGTGCAAGGATGGATCTAATGGAAGAGTACCTTGCAACAGGTAAAAAATTCTCATCATAATCAATCCCCTCGATTTGTTAGAATCCTCGCCACAATCTATTCAGATTTAACCATACTCCATTCTAATTTTCTTTACCTTGTAGATCCATCTAGATCCAACCACCGATTTCACACCGTTCTCGACACATCCATGAATGAATATTAATAATCGAGTCATACTCCTCCAATTATCAGATCAACCCAAGGTAGCTTTGCGTACCTACTCTCCTTAAAGGAAGATGGTTTAGTCACAATACATTTCCTCTCATGAGAGCCATGTATCCAAAGAAACATGTCCGAGAATGCCTCCTGGTTTCACGCCGTGGAAGTAAGGGCCTGGTAGGATTATCTCGCAACATCAAGTCTCAATCTATAAGCTTCCGTAGTGGACCTTCTACCATTTCTGATGGATGGCTCTACATGAATGTTTTCTGCCACTCCATGATCCTCCGCATGTGGTTGCTCCACATCTTGAGGCT
>JAXQQM020078391.1:0-16038 GCA_034641835.2 Pinus albicaulis
ACCAATATTTCCTATGCTATTCGCTCATTAATGCTGTTAAGAGTACCACTAAGCATGCCATGTCCATGCCCATGGCATCGATCATCAAGACGGGCTTTCCATGCCATTGCATGACATATCACATACGATAGTTTGACATGCCATATTTATGATATTCTATGACATGCAAGATATTCCCTGTTGTACGTGAACTATTCAACATGGTAACATTAATGCAAGCCAATAACATTTGAATTTTGAACTTCAATTTTGTTTCTTTTGCCGCTCATTTGAATTTCAAATTTCCCTTCCAACGTCATATGTGTATTGGTGGATTATAGACTCACACCAGAGCACCACCTTCCCGCAGCCTGCGACCATTCATTTGGAGCTCTTATGTGGCTCTGCTCAGTGGCCCTCGAGGAGAGAGATGAGTCATGGCTTAGTCAACACGCCGATTTCAGACGATGTGTTTTGATGGGGGAAGCATTGGGGGCAACCTCTTTCACCAGGCGCTTCTCAGATAAGTCCATCTTGTAGCAGCAGCAGCTCGATTTAGTGGATTCTGGCGCTGCTTTTGCAGGGGCATTTGTTTTATATTTCAGCTATGGATTACTGGACTCCATGTTCCAGACTGTGTGTTATTGGATCATCGGAGCTTTGGCAGATGATTCCCATATTCTGAGTAGATACAGTGGACTCTTCAAAGCAGTGCAGAGTGCAGGACAAGTGGTGGGCTGGGCTATGGAAACGAAGAGTGCTTCTCTATTGGAGGAACTCATAATCAACTCGAGTCTTGTTACAATCAACTACCCATTCTTGATTATCGTCATTGTCCTTGCTATAGATGATGGTGATGGTGAGACTGCTACTGCCACTGAACCCTAAGCAGGGTTTGGTGAGACTGAAGAGACGCCAGTATCAAGGCTGAAAGGAAACAGTTCTGTAATTGGTTTCTTCTTGAAAAAGTGTGCTTTGTCGTATTTATTCTGCAAAAATATAGATGTTTGCTTTGTTGGATTTAGTCTCTAAAAAAAATTTGTGCTCACTTTAGGCTGAAAAATGGTATACTTTAGAATACAAAGCTATTATTGCTTTACATAAAAATAGACTTTGCTCTATTTGCTTAGAGAAAGTGGATGCAATCTAGTTTTTCCAAGTCTTCTTCTGTACGCTATGCTAGAAATTGAGCAAGTCTTTGTTACTCAACAGTTGGGATGTACGGCCACCAATTTGTCAGAGTCTAGAAAAATCATCATTCTGGTAACATGTTTGGCATTTCAAATGGATCTGTTGAGTATAGATGAGGAGACGGTCACAAGGTAGGAAACAGAATCACTTGCTATGCATCCTTAAATAGATATTTAATTATGAATAGTTGAAATCTTCATGCAAAGGTTCAAATCTAACAGTGCATAATCATTATTTCAGGAGATTTAAATAACTCCAATAAACGTATCATAGTGAGCACAAGCTCTTAGTAGAATAGAGGAAAGTGTTTGACCTCTCAAAATCAATAAATCTCAGATTCAACTTAGATTTTCTGTCGATATTCGTTTCACAGTCCAAGTCGAACTAAATTATTTGGCTCAACGCCACGAATGCCTTGAATTTTATAGATCAGCAAAAAGTGAACAAATATTGGCCTCCATGATCCTTACTTCAGAATTGACTAGTATTGAATACTTGTTCTTCTCGCCGCGTACTGAACGCTAAAATGCATATTATTTATTGCAGTTTTTACTTCAAATTATTTTTTATACATTTAAACTTGTAGTGTCTGCGTTCAATATGTGTTGAAACGTAACTATATCGCTTTCCTTTTATTGGATGGAATTTATCCAGTCAGAGGCCTTTTTCTTGAATATGCAAAGACTCGACAGCACAAATAGCCTCACGTTCCAATGGCATACATCTCTTCGTATCATGATCGCATGACACACAAACATGAATACTTATATTTTATGGCGTGAAATAAGAAGTAGATAAATTTTATTGTGTTTTTACTTTTATTTATTTATTTCTAAATAAATTTTAGATGATTTGGCTTTATTTTTATGGTTAAAACATTCGAATGCTTAATTAATTGATTATATATATATATATAAAATAATTTAGATTATTAATAAAAAATAATATATGGATTGTTTAGATTTTGAAGTGTATTACAATTATATTGTAATTAGGGAAGGAAGTGTTATAATGGTAAATATTGTAATTTTAATATAGATAATTTTAAAATTAGTTATTAAAATTGGTCTAAAATTGATATAATATTTATGTTATAAAAATATTAACAATAGTTTTTATGAAGATTTTTAGGTAAAATTCACATAAAATATTTAGTCGAAGCCTTTTTAACCATTTTGTGTGGTTCATCTCAACACAAGATGAAAATCTAGATCATGTCATTAGATTAAATATATGAAGAGAGATGTTTTTTAGGTGTTGGAATATAACAATTAGTTTTGAATAAAAAATTATCATTATTTTACAAGCAAATTTCAATTAAAATAAAGTAATAGATGGAAATTAGCTGTAAATAAATAATTAAATTAATTTTATTAATATTATTATTTTAATCAAAACAGTAATAATAACGTCAAACTTAATTATTCTAAATAGTGAAACTGAAAAATAGTAATAAGAAAATGAAATAAATAAACAAAATAAAAATAATATGTTGTAACACCTCATGGTAGTTACTGTAAGTACATTTATTTTCTTAATTATTTAGCACTATAAGTGGATGGGATCGTGGAAGCCAAGTGAAACTTTGGTTATGTATTTAATTATGCATGAATGTTATTTTGAAAATTAAAAATCTAGGAAATTCAAGAAGGTTGATCTATAACTAATTCTAACCCGAGATAGTTAAACAGTTACCACCCTCTTCCCAGATATAAAAATAGGATCTCAGAGAGAAGGAGGGGTTCTACATTTTTCTTAAGAATGATAGTATGTAGTATTGGCAAGACGAAAATCATGAGTTGGACTTGGGCTAGTGGAGAACTCCAACAAATACATAGTTCAGAGGGTAATAGGTTGGATTGTAGTCCCGATGCTTATTGTGTGACTCTAATAAATATAACTGCTCCATACTCCTATCTGGTGGATGTCTTGGGGGAGGAAATAACTGTTGCATACTCCTCTGGGTTGGAAATTTGGGGGAGGAGGTGAACATAATTTTCATCCTCAAGGTTAGGTGGATCAGTTGAGGCTTATTGGACTTCTTGGAACTATGAGACAAATAAGTGGTTTTATGTTAATCTGTATGTTGCTTGATTTTCTTCGGTTGACTAGAGGCGTCACCAGCTCTTTCAAGATGTTGCCCCAACATTCGCAAGATATCTTCTCAAGGCCCAGTTACATATGAGCGTGTGAGGATGATTTAGGTCTTCTAGGATTTGAGTATCATACGAAAAAACAACAAAAAACCATATTTTTTTATTGAATGGTCACATAGGATTAATCTAAAGGGAAAATTTATCTTTTATTTTCGCTTTGTTTTATGTATATGATTGGATTTTTTCTTTGATTGTAATCTCTATCCTCTCAAAATTTTCCAAAAACATACCTAGATGATGCTAGAACAGATCCAACGGGACCTCATCGATCTAGATGCCTTTTGGACCTCCCCCCATTACCGGGAGGGGTCTCAAGTTTTTTTCCATTTAGGCATCAAAGACGGAGCACTGCCACCCTTATTGGTTCATCCTTTATTGGGGCATCATTAGTTGGGAACCCTCGTTGGTCACCCAACGCCACACCAATGAACACCCCCACAGGGTCACCGCATACCACTCCTCCCACAATCCTTAGGGGACATAGGAGTGCTACCCATTCGGGAAGTCAGGGGAACTCACAGTAGGGCACGTCACAGACAAACCATATACCTAACTAGAACACTATGTTTTCACAAGGGGCAATGGTTACAAAATCTCAGTCACCTTTATTAGCTTCGTTAAATTTACCAGCTTTAACTAATTTGACAAATGATCCCATTGCACACAACCCTACAAGGACTCACATGCCCACGAAGCTCTCTTTGGACTTTCCACCTATGGTATTCGTTGAACAACATCGTTGATGATACTATTCGACTAAGACTATTTCAACGCACCCTAATTGGAATAGTCGCGAAATGGTATGTGGAGTAGCCATCTGCTACACATGGAACCTTTAGCGCCCTCGCTACTGCATTCCTGACCTATTTTCAGCTACCCATCCACCACGATTCTGGAATGGAATTACTGACCCACTTTATGCAAACACCTGCCATCCATATCTCGGACCATCTCCACGAATGGCGGAGGCGTCGTAGTTTGTGCAAATCCAAACTCGACAATTGAGTTCTGTTATACATGTTCTTGAAAACTCTCACCGCAGATATTTTGAAGGATGTGGTGCAACAAAAGACCATATTCGAAGAGGACGCTATCAGTAAGGCCCAAAAACTTGAGCTGATCTATACATAGTCAGGATATATTTACAATATCCTACCTAACGCCCCGCGCCTGCAAACTTACAAAGAATTTCTAGGCGCGTCAAACTCCGCAGATGGTTTGATTGGGTCATTGACCCAAAATCACCTAAGCAGCAGTGTTACATACCCCGGTTATGCATATGATTCTACCCAGGACATATCACAACCTGGCTATCAAAGTCATTATGCACCTTCAAAAAACGTGACTAATAGGGCGTCATCGTATCTCCATCAGTAGGGAGGTCCATATCCTCTGGCTCACGGGACCCAGTATGCAGCTAGGCATGTTGATGCAAGAGCTTCCTCCCAACAGCCATTTATAAACCAGGGACAAGGACTGCAATATGCCTAGTCCCCATCACAAAACCCACCTATTCAGAATAATGCACATGTGCGCCAACCATACAAGTAGGAGAATCCAAATTATCCTCCCAACGCGACTAAGAAAAAAGGAAAAAACAAGCCTAAAGGAAATCCTGGACAGGGGGGCAACAATCAACAATGTCTCTAGATTCCGTGCAACGCTAGCTTGTATGTCATCGACCATAGTTTGCCTCTCCCAAGAAGATGGCTCGAACAGCGAATCCATGAACAACTCGACAACTCTGAAAGATGTGCTGAGTAGATCCATCCTCTTTTTGTCAGCTGATAAATGACCAATCGGGGAACCCTTAGTCACCCCCAGCCATTCTCCGTGGACAGGACCAACATGTGCATTGTGTAAAATTCCTAATCATATGGTTTCCACTTTCCTTGACTTAGAAGTGCTACACTGCTGGTATCCAGTCACGCCATCTAGCGAGCAGGACGGGAACCCCATTTATAGGATGTTTTGCCTATTGTTCCAGGGCAATCACCATGAGCAACATTGTACCTCTAAAAAAGGGTCTAACAAACCAACCATGGTCATGAGTGTTAGTAATGTTGAGGAGCCCTCCAACATGCAACACAACCCCAAATACCTTTGCAATCTTTGTAAGGGTGCTCACCTTCTTAAGGATTGTTCTAGTATACATAGAGTCTTAGAAGTGTGGTCTAAATATTCTCATCAACTTATGGTTGATCCATTGATTAGTGATTCTAAAGTTCCTGGGGAAAAGGGTAAATTTAGGTTTCCATGTAGGTTATGTGAAGGGAGGCATCAAAATCACCTTTTCCCTCAACCACTCATCACAAGTCACCCCATGACACTAAGTTGGTGACAACACCTCCACAAAGACATCATATGTCATACATGGTTTGTCTAAATTTGTGAGAAATATCTAAGTTTATTAATGACCCAATTATTACTTTTTCCAAAGTGGTTTATCTGAAAGGCATAATTTAATATTTACCTAAAAATGTGATTTCCATGCTTAGTGATATGCATTAATCAAGACCATAATATTTACTCAAACCAAATCTTTTTCAATGGAATGTGTACATATATTTGAAGAATGTGTAAGTGGGAGAGGATTAATGGGTTGGAAGTTGAAGACCCAGAGGATATGATTGAATTTTCAGCAGAAGACTTAACATGGACAAATATATATATATATATATATATATATATATATATATATATATGAAATATTGATGGGGACCAAGTTGCAGTTATTCCATATTGTCGACTTGATGATTTTATAAGAGGAGAGGAATCGAGTGAATCTACACCCACTCAATTTCATCTTTGTACTCATCGAAATAAAAAAGTATAGGATATCAAACAAACATATTGTTCAACATATTTGGAGTACGATATGTGAGTCTTTATATATTTATCAATATACATATAATTTTTTACAGTATGCATATATGTTATATCTATTTTGTTGTAAAACATTTATATGCAGGTATTGGTGTGCATATGGTCCAGAGTGCAAAAACCAAATTACGAGTGCATCCTCAGATATAAAAAAAAACCGCAGTCGACAAGAAAGTATTAAAGTTGGTTGCCAATGTCACTTCATTGTATGACGACTTCAACTTAGACTAGATGATGTTGTAATAATATACACTGCATGTGGGTATATTGATAAATCCAATGTTGTTTGTCATGGAAAAGATGCAATCGACAGGCCTATGAGATTCATTTATGCACCACATTTAACAAGGGATATGCGATCTATTGTCCAACATTTAATCCAAAGAGGTTTTAATGTTACAATGATATGGGACACGTTCATCTCTGATGTGAAGGATGGATTTGGTGAGTTATACACAGGGACATCTCAAGATACATATATGACAAGACAAGATATATTAAACATTTACAATGATACTATAAGGCTAGAGTATGTTAAAGATCAAAGTGATCCAAACAATGTAGAATGTTGGTATAAGGAACACCCTGAGAGCTTTTTCTTCTACCAGAAACAAGATCTTGTTGAAAACATCCATTTTATTATAAGCATACAAACAAAGTGGATGCGCTCAAGGATGCTAAAATATTCTCACAATAATATAATCTCAATGGATTCAACATTTAGTACAAATAAGTATGGGGTGAGTACAAATTTATCCTAAATTTGATTCATTTATTCAACCTCATTTTAGTGCATGTAACTTAATAAATATAATTATGTACATTGTTTGTAATGTAGTATCAAATGTACACCTTAATGGTTTTTGACGAACATCACAATGGGGTTCCAGTAGCTTGGGTGATATCATCATGTAATACTATAGCTGACCTTTCTAAATGGATGTCAACTCTCTTTTCCATTGGGAAGAAAGAGCGACCAGATTGGCATGTTCAAGCCTTCATCACAGATGATGCTAATGCTGAAATTGAAGCGTTAAAGTGATGTGTTTATTCTTTTATAAGAGACATAAAAATATTGTTAATGTATATTCCCTCTAATAAATTGTGTTATTCCAGGTCTTCAATCAAGTGTAAAATATTATTATGTGTGTGGCATGTTCGTCGTGCATGGTTGAAGAATGTTGGAAATAAATTCCAAGGAAGGGAAAACCAAATCCACATTTTTCGTTCTTTAGGAGAAATCATGCACACATGTGAAGATGATGAATCTGTAAAAAGGATAGTTGAAAGGTTCTTTGAAAGATTCAGGGACCAACCAAGGTTTTTGGAATATTTTAAAGCAACTTGGTTAGCCAACAACAAAATATGTAAGTTTCTTGTAAGTGGCTTTAATGACTCTATTTTTCATGTCATATGTATTATTAATTCATAGCTAATAAATTTCTTTCTACAGATATGTGGGCAAAAGCATACAGAAATTTTCCACATTCCAATTAGGATACAAATAATGCCATTGAATCTTATCATCGGCATATCAAGGAAAGGTACCTAAGCGAAAAGAATAATGCATGTCATAGACGTGTCGATTGGTTAATATATGTGTTGTTGACAAAGGTTGTATTATATGACAATCATATGCAATGTTTAAAAGAAGCTGGTTTTGTACAGCCTAGAAAAATTGAGGAACAATTGAATTCATCCAAGTGTAGAGCTAGCCAAATCCCAAATGAAGATTGCGTGCCTGATGAAAAGAGTAACAATGGTTATTGGGTTCGTAGCCAAAATAAGGATACATGTGATATTTGGTACAATGTCATATATAAAGGTTCTAATCTACACTTCTGTAATTGCAATTGGGCCTTGAATGGAAATGTTTGTAAACATGTACTGAAAGTTGAGATGTTGGTGAGTAACATTACTTTGGGTGAAAATGTAATGCCTAATATCACTAATCATACTACAGAAAGGCCTACAATTTTATTTGATTTGAATGAAACACCTATATTGGGCCTAGAAATCCAAACGGAGCTTCCGCCATGCTTTGATTATCCTCCAAATATAAATTATTATAATGAAACAAGCATTGTTAATGTTCAATCAACCAATGTACAACTAGATAGTGCATTATTTGAAGATGATGAGATGAAACGTGTTAAATCATCAACTCATGAGAAGTTGAGATTCATAATACCTACAAATTTGGAGCAAGCAAATGCATTGAACAGTTTGGTAGACAAAGCATGTCAGGAATACAATAGAATGTTTTTCAATACTATAAATCCATCAAAGATCACTACTAAAAGAAAACATAGTTTCTTGAGCCCAGTCAAAAAGAAAAGGTAATGTGGGTGCAAGTCAAAATCAGGGAAAGATAAACCACATTTTGAAAAGGTTGGACGAGTTCGTTCAAAAAAAAGAAACATGGATGAGAAACTGGAGTTATCTTCTCAACACCAAAGAAGCGTAGGCCACATACTTGAGTTAGTGCAACATTCTATTATACAGAAAAATGGTATGGAAATTTGATGGCATGCATTGTTTTATGTGAAATACGATATATTGTCATTTTCGATGCATTTTCATAACTATATGAAATTTTTTATTGTTACAGTCGAGGGACCCACATCTCACAACGTTCTAGCTTGTCGACTTCAATTATTTGATGAGCATGTTGGTGAAAAAACTATAGCAGTTTGAACACTGCTCCAGTCATTAGCATCCCAATTTCCTCCCTGAGGGTGCTTCCTCCTATTGTACAACCAATGGGGATTTATTTTCGCCCACACCGACCACCTTTCTCCATCATAAATTCTCCCATGCCTATAACCACCTCCCCAAACCCTTCCCAATTCCCACCCCTACCATTTATTCATCCACCCTTCTCGTTGTTTCAATCATCCACCCTTGACATTCCAATTCCCCCCCCAGGGTGATCCCTCGCCCTAGGGTGATTCCCACTATAGTACAACCGGTGGGGGTGTATCACCGCCCACACCCACTACCTTTTTCCGATTTCACTTCCACTATGCCTTTATCCATCACCCATGAACCATGCCTATATCCATAACCAACAACTCCACCATCTATCGAGGAAGGACAATCTTCTCCATTGCCTTAGATCTTCATGGTGAGAATGAGTAGTTGATCAAAATCTTATCATGAATTAACGACAATTGATTCTATGCATTTTGGATTTTACAACTAATTGGTTATTTAATTTTTGCAGCAATATCAATTTTGAAATGCACTTGGGAGTGCCAAGCGTGGCGAGGGTGACGTATAGACCCAATTTATAAATCAGTCATGATGTCATTTTTCCATTATTTCATTTATGGGCGCGACCTTCCATTATCTATGTTGGGAATACCATGGGCCATGGGCCCATTTTGTAAAAGAGAAAAATGTATAACTAGACCAATTTGGAATACAAGTACAAGAATTTGAACTTGTGTATATGACCATGTCTTCATTGGCTTTTAAATTCATGATGTGGATTTAATGTTATATTCTATCAATGTTACATTACTTTTGATGAATGTAGTGAGAATGGATTTATTTGTTTCATTTACAAATCAAGTTTGCAAGTTAAGTTACTTTTAAATTTATATATTACTCAATGTTGCATGCATGGACAACCATATCATTACCATGGAAAACCATATCAAGACCCTATAACAAAGGACATAGAGGAGAATGAAGCACTCTCAAGATAATGATATTGATAGCCATTTAATTTTCGAACCCCAATTTAAATAACACAGAATCCATAAAAAAAAATAACACAAAAAATCATATCAAGTATACAATATTCATACCATGTATCATAAAGGGGTTTTACATAGCCAGAGGATGCATAGGCAGAATATCTGCATTATAGAAAACATTATAAAATGGGAAGGCTAGCAAGAAATAAGTTAAACCCAATAACTCACAGTCTTACATCAAACTGAGGGATGGAGTGGCTATAAGAAAATTAAAGAACAATATATAAGCTTAACAATATGCATATAACGTGAAAAGATCTTGTTTGAGCTTAAGCTCTCAAATTTATTGTAACCATCAAGACTAATAAACATATATGAAGAACTCATATACAATTTTTATAAACTGATTTACAATGTCCAAACACGAATCAAAAGCCAAAACATTCCTCCACGAGTGCAAGAAATTATAAGTGTATAATTACATTCATTGTTCGATCGGTGGCCATAATTAAATTTGGAACCCCAGACTCAAGCATAGTCTTGGTATTTCACCATGTAACAAATCTAACTTAAACCTTACACAGAAGACCCAAGCGGTGCGAAAGTAGGGCCTTAGCTAGAAATAAGACCACAACATGTCTGGACAAAAGGGTCACCGTACCTGTGCCAGAGAAACGAAAGAATTCCTGAGTGATGTAACATAAACCTTGGGACGAGAGAAACCATTTTGAGAAGCGGAACTTATACCTAGCCAAGCTTGCAAGAAAGAACACAAGTCAAGAATTAGTGTTTGATAGGTTGAACCAATCCAAAGTGACAGAAAACCACAAGAGTAACTAGAGTTTACCTCTAGAGGCCGAGAGGGAGAAACCCTCACGTCATTCTGTCAATTTGTAGAACAAATTGAATACTTTGTGACAACCATAAAATTAAAGGTTGGAACTCAAAATGAACATGGTAGGTATGCAATGTGTACCTCGACGACGAACCATGAGCATAGTCGAGAGTTGTCGTAGCATGAAATAATCGAATTCTGGAAATAACATCTAGGTGAGAACCCATAAAACTTACTGCTAAAAGAAAAAACAAGAAAACAATTCAACAAGTATTTTATGCGAGATTTAGTATACCTGTAACTGTGCAATGGGATAGTTGTGTTGACCTTGTCTGGAGGGTACCTAGGGAGCATTGTGACATCAAACCACAGTGGAAACCCTCCCTCAAGCCCAGAGGCCATCACCTTAACCCTAGGTATCACTAGTTGCAGAGGGTTGAGCGCCAAAGTTCACCAGAGCAAATGAGCTAGAAAGAATGTGCGAAAGGCAAGCGATTACAGAGGTAAAACCCTAGAATAGAATCTCCACCATTGATTTACAACATGAGAGCAACATCATGGGTCAAACCCGGATCCCCAGGTGAGTCTGACAGGTGTAGGGTGAATGCTTTCACAATCCAGATCTGGAATATTCATACAATGGTGCATAGAGCAGCAAGTCTACTTTCCAACCTAGACATGTACCATAAGATAAGGTGTAGATAATGATAATCCCTTAGATATGAGTGGTATGCTATAAAACAGACAACTCCCATAAGTTCTCAATAAATGTTATACTCCTGCTTCCTATGTAGTAAGTTGAAGGTTTAGACCTTCACATATGGATTATACGCAAAATTAAATATGTGATACGTAATCAAAAGTTTTTAATATAGTACTTACCCTTTGTCTTATCAAGTTGTGTTATAGTTAATAATATTTTTTAAAATTTTGGTGATGATGCATGTTACAATAAAGTTTCAAATCAATGACTAGATTCATGTGTAAGAACATGACTACAAGAAACTTTCAGTAAAGGACATAAAGAAAGAAACATATAGACGATGAAACAACTTAGTTGACACTTAAAACATGTCTAATTAATAATAACAAATTAGAAACATTTTTTTTCAAAGTTAGAATGTGACTTGATTCTCATAGCCTCATATATATTCAAACTTGACACTTCTCAATTAATCTAAATTTTAACAAACATCACACATATAATTAATGGATAATTTAGTGTACAATGCTATAAAGATATGTGATTTGGTCAAACTCTATTTAATTTTAATAACCAATGTCTAAAAATGTTGTAACTTCGTCATCTATTCCACTTCGTACCAATATTTGAATATATAGTAGTGATTGTTAAAGATGTTGCAAAATCAAAGTTCCAAGAACAATTTAACATGCATTGCATATATATTTTTGTAAAACCCTTAAAAATGAAAATAGATCTAAATTTACTAAATAACATCTCAAGAATTATATTTTTATTTTTGTTTGCTATTACATGTGTCATATTATCTTACCCTTCATTGGCATTAAAATATCGATAAATTATAATGTCCTTGAGATATATAAATTAAATATAAACAATAAAAGTTAATCAATTCTAAAAAGAAATATAAATTATAAAATTTGTACATTGTAATAACCATATATTATAAATCTGCTATATATTTTTTCACATTTCAGTATTATATACAAACCCTACCTAAAATAATTATAAAACAAGTGTAATATGCAACATTGTTGCTTACTACCCACACTCAAAACCCTAGACATGAGATGCCCCACAAACTAGTGAGCATAAGTCAAGAGATGCCACCATTAGTGGAACCCTCAAAGTTATTTCCATTACATTGTTTTTCATGTAAACATTTGATTATTACTTCTAAACGTTTAAACATAGATGGTGGTATTAGTTGGGTGAGGTGCATATTGTACGCAACTTTGAATATTTTAGTATCTCTATTTAGATATTTTATTATTTATATTCTTGATTGATAACTTATGAAGAATTTTTCAAAAGTATGCAACCTAACCTTCTTCATACTAAATTAATTCATAAAACCTCTTTCATAAATGAAAATATGCTATGTTTAGCATTTACTATTCTTTCATATGAGAAGTGATTTAATTTACTTACTATATATGATTGCTTATTTTCCGTTCAAAAATATTTAATCACATTTTTTATATTAATATTTTATAATTTTTTGTTAGGTATTGTGTGTCTTAGGAGCACTCGTAAGCCTATCCTATTACTTGAGTAACCAATATTAAGGAAAATTTAAGCCTTCAAAATCACCTCAGATCATAATTGGCTTAAACCACATGAACCCTTAGCATGATTGTATTTTTATCCATAGGGTTCAAACTAGTAACTTTTTCACCATAGAGTGTCTTAACTAGATACCTTGGCACTATCTATTCTACACCCATGAACATATAAATGACCATTTTAATTAATTAAATATTCTATTTTTTTTAATATAATAATTTTATATTATACTACTCTATAATTATTTTTATGAAATTATTTTACTATAAAATTTATTTTTACATATTACACTTATTTTATATTTGATAATTTATCTTAAAACTCCATAAAACAAAAAAACCACTTACATTATAAAAAATTAATTAATTAAATATTTTTTTTAAATATCTAATTTAATATTTATATTTTTCAAAATTTTAATAAACCTTAATTGAAAGTCATAAAGGTTTTTTTTTTACCAAACAAAAATAATATAACCTATTCTCCGCCTATAGATCTCCAAGGATCTCCACCTTCCGATGGTACGTCAGTGCCTCGAGACTTGAGAGTCATTTGTACTGAACAACTGGAAGCTTTGGTTTGCATGGCATGGCGCATGACCATGGAGCATGGCATTGATGTGGAGCAAGCATTAATGGGCGAATATCATAGAAAATAAGGCTTTTCGTTAAATTTGTTTATCCGAGTTTGTTATATATATATATATATATATATATATATATATATATATATATATATATATATAATTAATTAATTAATTAATTAATTAAGGTAATAGAGCGATTTACATTGAAATTTAAATTAAGAAATTTCAAATTTTAAAATTAAGAATAGTTAATATTTGATAATTTGAAAATATTTTTAATTTAAATTTAATGCTAATAATTTTTAATGAATAATATAAAATATAAAATTAATCTAATGAATAGTATAAAATGTAAATGATTTTTCAATTTGTTTTAATATGCTCTTATTTTTAATTTATTAAAAAATAATTAATAAAAAATAGTTAACATTATAATTTATTAAAAAATTATTTATTAAAGATTGATTGGAGCTATGTCTATTGAAGCTTTTAGAGCGGTTGAAATAGTTATATTTTAATATTCAATTTACGGAGAGGTTACGGGAACACTTGTTGATCACCCTTCTGTACGATGAATATTTGGGAGTTGATGTGGAGACGTGGGGGTATTGGTGATGTTTGGCGAGGGTTTCTTCTCAAATTCGTGACATATAAGGATGTGTATGCTTGGAATGGGTCACACCTATTTTCTTAACATTTCTCATACGATTGTCTCGCCTTCTCTTAAATTTCATCCCAAAACGACCATGTTGGTGTGTAGTTTGATGAAAGGATTGTAGAGAATTATATATGCAACGTTGATGGGTTTTATGAGTATACTACCATCGAGGATGCCAAAAGGGTTCCTTCACCACGAAGCTTCATGTTTTGGATGCCAATAAACATATCTTAGATAAGTGTTTGGATTAATTGATTTTTTGTTTTTCATTGAGCCACATTATTGAGTTTTACTTTATATAATAATTATAATTATAGATGGTATATAATCATTTTCCATATATATTTCTACACCTAAAAACAAAAAAACATGAAATATTCATAAAAAAAATTAAGAAAATTCTAAATTTAATTATGTATGTTGAAGCTAAACATAATCGGATGACCTTATTATAACTACCACAATAACATGCACAATCATGATCATTGCCAAAAAGAAAGAATTATATTACAATTAAAAAGAAAACTAGAAATCAGATGAGTGCAAATCATTTTTAGTCATTTTTATTTATAGGTCATGATATAACTTCCAATAGCTCTCATTTAAATTATGTTTTTTTTTTTTTAAAGTTAAGCAGATTGTATTAGTTTTGTTGTATAAACTCATTTAAATTATGTTGATTGGTTTCATTTATAAAAATTAATTGACATATAAAAGATGAAGAATAATACCTTAAATGTATATTAAACACAATTACTAATTTAATTACACCAATATATTAAAAAAAAAATAAAAAAAAAATAAACTAATCAAAAATCATTTCACTATATTCCTTATACCACACTTTTTTTAATAATATTAAAGGAAAACTTACAACACAATGAAAATAATGTAAAATTTACACATTAAGGAAAGCAAAGTTCGGTTTAAGTTTCTTATAAGTTCAAAAAAATTGAATATATTATTTTGATGGATTTGTTTTATTTTTAAAAATATACTAGAAGTTTATAATATTAGTTATTTAAAATTCGCAAAAAATATTTTTTAAATAAATTTTAAAATATTTTTGAAATTGAGTTTGGATTGATACCATGAGTTGTAAAAAACAAAAGATATTTTTTAAATAATTTTTTAAATATTTTTGAAAGATACAATGAGTTGTCAAAAACAATAGGTTAAATAATTATTTTAGATTTTTAATATTAGTGCTTTTAATATATATAAATTTTTCAAAGCCAATTTTTATTTGAGAAAGATTATAAGTTTTTAAAGTTAGAATCAATGTTTTGGTTGGGCATATTATAATTAATATTATATAAACTATGATATAAATTTAAATTTATTAGTTGATAAATATAAATAAAATATTTGAGTTTTAGGGTTAGTTTAATTGATGGAGTTTTTTAATCAAAATATTTTGATATTCAGAGGTCATGAGTTCAATTTTAGTGACATTCTTAGGATCAAGTTTGAATTTGTAAACCATATATATGATTAAATAAAACTTAAACTCAAACCTTATATATATATATATATATATATATATATCATTAGGGGAATTTTGAGGTCTAAAATGAGCCTCCTAAGTAAATTATAAACTAATAGTGGAAATAATAAAATATGATTTGATTACATCATAAAATTTTAGAGGAAAAAAGAAAAAACTACTTTTTCAACTCCTATTTTCAACTTATCTCCTTATCAATTTACTCAAATTTTGAGTGGTAATACTCGTTGGAAGCATAATTTGATTCCTCATCCAAGGAGTACTCATTTT
>JAXQQM020066408.1:0-65041 GCA_034641835.2 Pinus albicaulis
TTATCTCTGTAATTGAAAATCTTCGATATCTGAAATTCAGCTCTGTAGTAGCCCTCTGAAGCTTCTTTCAAATTCCACAGGTCTGACCTGATTTTGATTCTTCAAGACAAAGTTGTGTCCAATCTCCCACAATGACCTAATTCTGGACTGGTTCAGTAGAGCGAACTTGTACGACTTCCCACGTGTCACTGTTTTTTCCTTTGTCTCTGAAATTGATAGCAAAGAAACTACAGGCCGTGTGATTGTGATCACTTTTGACGGCACTCCAATCCAATCTTCAGAGAGAGAGTTATTGAACTTTTCCCACGATCACCTATTTGAGATGAAATTTAGGAGCCTGAAAAAGCACTACCTTCCACAGATCATATCTCCAAAAATATTACGAACCAAGCTCTGAAAATTTTTGATGAATTTCCTCAGGATTTCAGCTTCGCACCATATGAATTTCAGATTCTAAACCTTCGTAGAAAAAAATTTATAGCGCAAATGCCACGATGACCTGTTTAGGAGCCTGAAAAAATACCTGACTTCCACAGATCATATCTCCGAAATTATTGCGAACCAAACTCTGATATTGTTATACAAGCTTCCTCAGGATTTTTTCTTCACACCCTAAAAATTTCACCTTCTGAAACTTCGTAGAAAAAAAGTTATAGAGAAACTTCCACGATGACCTATTTGGAGCAGCGAAACCCTAGAATCCAAAGCTCTGATACCAAATGTTGTGTAACCAGCTCCCAAAAGAGAAGAAAAGAGATATAAACGCCTTAGAAATGAGCCTCTTCGAGGGGGCAACCTCCAATACATTACATAAACGAACAATTCTTGGATGATACAATTCACAAAACCTCCTTTCTATATATAGGAGTCCATGGGGCCATAATGTAATCCTAGTGGGCCACAATGTAATCCTAGCCGACCTAACAATAATAATTTAAGGCCACAATAATAACAAAATGGGGGTTACAAGGGTACAATAATAACAATAAGGGGTTTACACTAACAATAATAAGGGGCTATACTAGTGATATAGGGACCTAACAATTTTTGACAGTCTTCCCAATGATATGATCTTCTGATGGTTGTCCATTTGCAACTGGATAGTGGACCATTCCAAATTAGGTTCTCCCATTCACTACCAAGTTTTCTTGGGTAGTAAATTCGCATCTAATCCCAAGTCCAAAATAAATTGATCCATTTCAAAGTGTAATATTCCCAAATGGTAAAAGCAAGAATATAGTGCAAAATGTTGGAACAAAATTGCAAATCATCATTTATAAAGCAATATGCCCATGTGGAGACCTTTCATATTTTATTACAACAACAAAATGTACATAAGAAATGGGCCATAAGATGCATAACAGGAAATACAAGCCTCCAATGAACAAAATCCCTCAATATGAGGTGCTGCAACCATATATAAAAGTTGGAAAACCCTTACAACGTTATTTTGTTGGCTCTGAAACAATAGTTGATTATAAATCAGATCTAGAGCTGATATGTTCCTTAAAATATAGATCTATATCAGATCCATGCACTATACAAGCTCCTCTAAATAACCCCTCAAGGATTTTTAGCAAAACACCAAGTACAAGTTGTAGATTTGAGATCTAAGACTATAGATCTACTGAAAAATATAGATTTGGAAAGTGTGGCTAATATGATATGATCAATAAAATAGCCTCCTCCAATATATCCTCAAAGTGAAATGAAAATCCCCATCACTTGAAAATAATCTCTCGAACTGGTGTGTTAAACCACCCTGCAACTCCTCCTAAAGAAATAACACATCTCTGGAAGTAAACTGCATTGTAGGGATCAAAATAAGGTTGGTCTGGTACCAAGATCTGAAAATGAGCTCAAATCCCTTCAATATTTTCCTCCCAATGAAGTAAAAACCTCCTCCACTGAAAATGAGCAATGAAATGGCCTAGACCTATAGATCTAGTCTCCACTTGCTGCAGCTTGCAAAAGCAACCAAACCCTCAACAAGATTTATGCTATAGTTGAAAGAAGAAGCTTGGCCTTAAGCCAGATAGTGGAAAATGTAGTGCAACACTCCTCCAAGGGTTCCTCGATGGAAGAGGTGGGATTCCCGATCACGAACACCCTATGTTAAACAACACTCTATCTCAGCTAAACAACAAGAGAAAGATATACCTCTAAGCAGACCATATATTCAGAAATATAATATACATCAACAACCTCCATATGGCTTCCATCCTCTTCCTTAAATAGAATATGAGCATGCGACCCCTAAGCCCCATCCAAAAATATCACTACATTCACACAAAGCATCTCCATCTAAAATTGCGTTGTCCCTCATTGATGGCCACTCCTCCATGACAACGCTATTGATTTGGTCAAGGTTGACCCAGTCAAAGTGATCCAACCCCTTTCACACCAAGGGTGCTTCAATTAAGCTACCAAGTTTTGTCTCTTTCACATTTGGCATTTATTTATTCATTATTAAGGAGAGTTTTGGACCTCATTTGCCATCTTATTATTTAAAAAAAGCAATAAAACAAAATTTAATTTTCCAATTAGCTCATGACTAATTGGGAATATTGCAGTCCTCTCTTCCTTAATGTTGCTTTTCCTCAAGCAACTGACAAGGTGAGTGCTGCAAACCTCCATCATTGGTGACACCAACATGTGATAAGGTTCCCTCATAAGCTATGTGTTCACCAATCCATCCCTCCATGAATTTCTCCTCCAAAGTTCTCATGAGATGCAAATAATCCATCCCATAAGGAGACAATAGCTCAAATGAAACAAACAGGGTTTGCCCAATGTTCTCCCTGAAACATGTAGCATAGTGAACATGGATAATCTCCATCCCATAGGGCACATACATACCTCCCATCCTCCCTCCATACATTCCCATAAAAATTATAAGCACGTCATCAATGTATGGGATCAAAATCAAATACATACAAACAGAAATTCATGCATATGGAGGTGGGTCATAGTCCCACATGTGGAACCAGCGCAGTTCATATCTAGACAACATCAGATCATGATGTGGTAAGTGGTTTCCCCACCACTTACTTGCTGCCCAATTCATCTCACTATGGAAGAAAGTGTGAGATATGTTTGGTGCTTTAGGAGTGCACCCACAATGATACAAAATATCCCTTTGATCTCCAAGAGAGTGGCCATGTTCAGAAATTTTTGTGGCCCAAATTTGGCCATGAATTTTATATGGTATAGTGTCCTCCTTGGAGCTATCTCCTACATAAACATAGTAAAATAATGCATATGTTCATCAAATAAAACATTAGGTACACAAGCATATCTTTCACCAAAATTCCTTCTTAAACAAATGGAGTGGTGCATAGATCTATCTCCCCTCTCAAAAGAAGAAAGAGGTGGTTGAATTAACTCCTTTATAGAGTTATGTTTATGTCCCAACTCCACATGGTTCATGCATCTTTGAAAATTCTGATATATTTCTCCTTCAAAACCCTTCCAAGTGTAGTTTCTCATGATAGTGTTGTATGCCTTCATGGAATATGTATGGATGAAAAAGAACTCTTAATAAGCTCTTTGTAGTAACTTCTCCTTGAGATTGGAGGCTATAGATAAGAATATCCTACCATGATAATAGATGACTCCTTCTTGGACTAAATAGCCCTCTTCATGTAGCTGGTCATCAAGTATCATGCATGTGTGAAGATCCTTGGAATAATCCACCAACAGTTGGGATTTCCAATATGGATCAATCTCCCATAGTGACAATGTTGATGATCTATCAAGAGAAATGTTTGTCATATGGATGCTCTCCTCCTTGAAATATCCCATTCCCAAGGTAAATGTTGGAAGGTCATCCCTCCCATGCTTATCCTCCCACAGCGGAGAATCTGAAATGAGAGTGAGTAATGTTGATGTTGGGAGGATTTCTCCCTCCTCCTTGATCCTACCCAAGACTCTCAATGTTGTTTCATGGTATTATAATGCTCCCATCCCTCCTAGATATATGCTTGGAGCATCATGTTGTGAGATATATCCCACAAAATATGAATCAAGTGGCCTCCCAGGTGGTTTTCCACTAAATAATAGTGTCCCATACAGTAATCTGATAAGCATAATAGATGGGACTGTAAGGTCCTTGCCTCCACTGCAGAAATCCATCTTTGATTTCTATGTGGAAGTTTCATGTGATGGATATGTGTGCATGCCTTTGACCATTTGAGTCTTACTACTCTTTTTATCCACCCATTCCATCTGCAAAGCCTCCTAATCAGTGGTGACTTTTCCCAAAGTAATCAACCCTTGAGCACCCAATATCACACTGGTGTCAGGTATGTCAACCAAAAAGAAGTGATTAATCAATGTGTATGCTCCCATGGTGACTGATAATGATGGAACATAATGCATTCATTGCATAGCTCTATCTTCTAGGACCAAAGCAGAAAATCCCTCAAAAGCATCATTGGTATTTCCCTCCTTTGCACTAGTTGGGCATCAATAAAATTGTGGGTAGCCCCACTATCAACCAAAATAGAAACCCTCTGATTCAAGATGGAACCTTGAAATATTAAGGTCAAGTACTTAGGTACTCCTCTTAATGATGCAAGAGCCCATCCAATGGGAAAAAATTCTCCATTCCCATCTCTTGATGGTGTCGGTTCATCTTTTGCAATGTTAGCGTTGTGACCTCTTCTTGGTTCATGTTCTTTGTCCTCCTCATCATCTGAGAAGCACTCTATGTAATATTTTTTTCTAGTTGCACATCTATGTCCAGGTGCCCAAGATTCTTGGCAAGTGAAGCAAAGCCTCCTTATTCTTATATCTCTCTGGACATCATCATCAAGAGGTTTTTTATATGAGCTCTCCTTTGAAGGAGCAACCTTTTCTTCTTTTCCCTTTGACGGAAAAGAGGGATTATGATGAAATGTTTCCTTTGCTTTTCGAAAGGCATATTGAAGGTCCCTAGCCCTTTCAATGCCATCATGTAGGGTAGTGGACTTGGTATACTTAACCAACCAATGAGGAGGTTCATCTAACCCATCAATGACATGTACACCCTTCTTGCTGCAGACCAATCATGGACCATAACAGAAAGTCTTAAAAATTCAGAGATTTAAGTTTTTGCATTACCTGATTGTTTCAACTTTGCAAGGCTCATGAATGGTGCTTCAGGATCTCTTCTATCAAATATTTCCACCAGACTTCTAGTGAACTCTGAATAAGCAGTCACATTGGCATGACCCAATGTAGACAAGCCATGGAACTACCAGTCATGTGCTTCACCCTCAAGGTGAAGCACTGCAATCTTAATGGGCTCCATCTTTGGAACCTTGTTCAATTGAAAATAGATGTCAATTTTTTCTACCCAATATTTGGCATTACACTTGGATGACCCATCAAAATTGGGTAAAAAGAATCTACCCATAGTGTGATGTTGATCATTATTCTGAATGAATCCACCACTTCTATGATGATGCCTTGGTCTTGTATTGTCCTTTATTTGAAAAAACTCTTGAAAACTCAAGTGATCTTTGAACCTTTGAGTTTGAGATTCATACTCCATAAAATAGTCTTCAAGGGATTCTTTCTCTTGAAACCTTTCATTTCCCACAGCCAAAATGTAGGCCGGGTAGAGCCTTGGGAAGCTTGTGATTGATGCATTGGTTGATCATTCCAGTGATGAGACATGCCAGAGCCTTATCCATGATGAAATCCTTTAGGGGATTCCTTGAATCTATCCATCCTCATCTCTTTTATCTCTCTAGAAATGTCTTGCATGTCTCTAAGAAGGATCTTAGGGAACTCCTTCTCTTCATATTCACCTCCAAATAAAGGGGTTTAACCCTTATCTTCTTTCTCATCTGTATAATCAAACCTTCTATGTCTTCTCTTTTGATACCTCTTCTCTCTATCAGTAAGAGGCTCTCCTTCTTCCAATGACATGTTGGCTTTTAGAATGCATAGGATGTGCCAAGATTATGCCCTGATACCACTGTAATATTCCCAAATGGGAAAAGCAGGAATATAGTGCAAAATGTTGGAACAAAATTGCAGATCATCATTTATAAAGAAATAGGCAAATATGGATAACTTTCATATGTTATTACAACAGCAAAATTTAGATAAGAAATTGGCCATAAGATGCATAACAAGAAATACAAGCCTCCAATGAACAAAATCCCTCAATATGAGGTGTTCCAACCATATATAAAAGCTGGAAAACCCTTAAAATGTTATTTTATTAGCTCTGCAACAGAAATTGATTATACATAAGATCTAGAGTTGATATGTGCCTTAAAGGATAGATCTATATCAGATCTATGCACTATACAAGCTCCTCTAAAGAACCCCTCAAGGGTTTTCAACAAAACACCAAGTAGAAGTTGTAGATCTGAGATCTAAGACTGTAAATCTACTAAAAAATATAGTTTTGGAAAGTGTGTCTGATCTAATATGACCAATAAAATAACCTCCTCCAATAGATCCTCAAAGTGAAAAACATATCCCCATCACTTGAAAATCAGCTCTCCAAATGGTGTGCTAAACCACCCTGCAACTCCTCCTACAGAAATAACGTAGATCTGGAAGTAAAATGTGCTGTAGGGATCAAAATAAGGTTGGATTGATGCCAAAATCTAAAAATGAGCTCAAAGCCCTTCAATATTGTCCTCCCAATGAAGTATAAACCTCCTCCATCGAAAATGAGCAATGAAATGGCCTAGATCTAGAGATCTAGTCTCCACTTGTTGCAACTTGCAAAAACAACCAAACCCTCAACAGGATCTACATTGTAGTTGAAATAAGAAGCTCGGACTTAAGTGAGATAGTGGAAAATGTTGTGCAAGACTCCTCTAAGAGCTCCTCAATGGAATAGGTGGGATTCCCGATCAGGAACACCCTATGCTAAATAGCACTCTATCTCAACTAAACAACAAGAGAAAGATTTATGTTTAATCAGGCCATTTATTTAGAAATATAATACACATCTACAACCTCCATGTTGTACATATTCACCTCTTCCTGTGAATTTTGCCCCGCTGTCTCATTCAAATCCATTCTTAACCTCTGCCGTGGCCTAAAATCTCATGACCCTGCTTGATATTACTATCTCCGCTCGAAAATCTGCTTTACAATAGTTCAAAACCCAAAATTAAATAATCGGGCCTAGTCCCTAAAGAGTTTGACGCCCTCCTGCTTCGGCTTCCATATGACCCGAGTCTGAAAACCATAATTCAAAGCAAGAAGGAGCCTATTGTCTTAAAGATCGGGCGCAATGCTGGCCGTCCGATCTGGCCCAAATCAACGGCGCGACAATCAACTTATATGGAGGGCCCGCACACAACAGACCGGCGGTATTTCATGGCCCACCGTTTTATTACCCTCCGATGCAAGTGTAGCCGTTGATCTTGTTCTGAGATCGAACGGCCCTGGGTCAATCGCAGTCCTGCCCCCAATCGCAATCGGAACTTCCAAAATGTGCCACCCCGGCCTCCCCGCTCCACCTTCCGATTACGATTTCCGATTTGGGTCCCTCCTCCTGCGGTCGTGTCATCATAATTCACAAGTGTACGCCATGTGCCTCCTCAACCATTCATATATTTTGGTGACGTGTCATATTTTATGAACCTTTGCCCCGTTCGTTCATTATCGCTCCATTGTATTCTGCATTGTCACCCTCTATTTCTCCATTATTTTCATGCGTTTCCTGTCACCCTGCATCATCTCAACATTTCGCCTAGTCCGTATCACCAATTCCATGGCCGCTGTCGTATCCAAACTCCCTGTCACCGAATCAATTTCCTCTAATGTTTTGCGGGTTTTGCAGGTTTTAAAACGACTTAGTAGGTGCTTTAACTTGCCACCTCCGTTGCAAAGATCAGGAGCATACAAAGGACATATTCTGCTGGCGAAATTAAAAGAAGAAGCCGAGGGTAGGTGGGAGAGGTGACCGCCATTAAAGAAGACATAGATATGGATTCTCAGAACCCTCCAGATAAATTCGCCCCGCATTAAAGATCCAGGATTCAAATCCAAAGCCAAGGGCCGAGAGTACAGTACAGAAATGCAGATTATTTCAAATCTCTTACGGCAGCAGATTTTCCCTCAACCGCGGGCAACATATTGTATATATTTTATTATTTCTATCTTGTATATAAGGAAATTTTATCTCCTAGCATTTATTTCATGAACAGGTTGTCTAGTACAGTCATTTACAGTTAGTCATTCATAGAACGGGCGCGAATGTTTTCCGCCAGATTATTCAAATTGAGTCATTAATTGTGTTTCTGCTACCTCCTCCTCTAGAATTCTCCATCACTCCTATAAAGACCAAAAAAGAAGACATTGTAGGGGTTCCGGATTTCTATCAGCAAACTGTGCAGCGAGAAGACTTCTGTATACATTTTGTAACATTCCTGTATGAAGTTTCAGAGCCCGTAGGGTCTCAGTGAGGAGGGGTTATAACTGTATTGAGGATTCTGGTCTTTGATATTTCATAGTATGTAATTCCTCTTATGTGTTAATACATTATCTTATTTCATGCAATTTATCTTCTTGTATCATGCTCTATAATGCGAGTGGCTCACTAGTTTGCAGTAAGGATTCATCTTAAGTGGTGCCCTTTCTGGAATTAGTCAAGCGCTTTAAATAGGCCTAGTCATGATATACTGTTCCATGTTCACTCTTTCCATATTTTCTGCTATATTAGTTTCTTGAGGAGGGTGCTTTTAAAACGCCATTGTCATATAAGGATTCGTAAATTGGTGCGCCCTTATATGGTTCTGTTGTGTATCTGGGTATCAGTCTCATGCCAGCTAATATCTTCTTATGTTTCCTCACCGCACTCACTTCCTGATATCTGATTTCTGTGATATATTATTTGAATCGGCCCTCTTTACAGTAAGCGGTCTCTTAACTGTCTGATGCTTTCATGCTGAAGTTTTACTTGATGTTCCTACATTGTTCTTGTCTTTGTACTAGCTTCTGAGAGAGATTGGTCCCATTCAAAACTAGTTTCCTTGTTTAGAACAAGAGATAGTAAGCGAGTTCTTGGACTGACAACCCAAACTGAAAGGGCTCCTTGCTATATTAAGATGTCCTAGGCACTGGTCTATGGCAACTCTAGGCTGTCTCTAGGGGGGTGACAAAATCATCCACAACATCTTTCTGGCGCCGTTGCCGGGGAACGAATTCAAGAATATTTGTTTCCCTGGGTTCGACATCCCATTTTCACTCTCTAATCAGGTGAGCACAAAGAGGTGAAGAGTTGCAGATTCCTCACCTTGGCGACTCCACTGGTCTTTATTTGATAAATTTTATTGGAAGTCCTGGCTTCCCGGAAGCCCCATTTGAGGTCAGATACCTCACAGCCGAAAACACCCATGTCTGACCCCGAGAAGATCTTTCATAAAAGAGGTTGGAAAGAGAAGAAGTCAGTTCGTTCTGAAAACTCAGAATATTCCGTTGAAGATCATCCGCCTTCTTCTTCTCAAGAAGTTAGAACAGAAAAACCCGAGTTTTACTCAGAAACTCCACGTAAAGGAAATACCTAGATTGAAGGAGAATCTCATCCTGCTTTCGAGGCTGAGGAAATTAAAGAGGTCACAGAAGTAGCTGCTGTTAACCGTGAGTCATTCCCATCTACACCTCAGGCTTCTGTGCAATATATTCCCATTGTTATTCATACTTCGCTTCCTCCTACTCCCCTCCCTTCATCTGTACCTCAAATTGTTGTGCAACCCCCGCCTCCCCCAATGGCCAATGTTCCTGCATTTCTTTTGAACAAATACGCTCCTCTGGCCTTGCCCCAAGTGCTAAATGATATGCCACAAGATTACTTGAAGATTTTGCCAAGATTTAATGGCAAAAATGAAGTTGACGCTCAGAAGCACCTCGAGACCTTCTGCTCTTTTGCAGAGAACTTAAATGTTGAACATCTGGATGTGGTCCTGAGGTTATTCGTGCAATCCTTGGAAGGTGAAGCCCGAAAATGGTTCAAGACATTGGAAAACCATTCAATCACCACCTGGGACCAGATGGAGAATGCTTTTCTCAGGAAGTGGGGAGAAAAGAAAGACCAAGGGCAGTGCCTCGTTGAATTCAATACGCTAAAGAAGAAACACAATGAGGGAGTGGCAGAATTTATCAAAAGGTTTAATAAATTATATCTGAACCTTCCTGCCGATATGAAACCTCAACAAGCTGCAGCCAAAGTTGTTTTTATAGCAGCTTTTGATTCCGATTTCGGTTTCTCTCTGCGGGAAAGAATGCCTGTCACCCTGGATGATGCTCAGACAGATGCTCTAGAGTTGGAGGCAAATTTTGCTGCCACTGGAAAGTTAAAAGGAAAAATAGAACAAGAAACTAGAAGAAGAGGCAAAGAAGAGGTTTCTACCTCTAATCAAGAGAAGGATTCAGATAAAATGGATGAAATAAGCAAGATGATAAAGAAGATGGTCAAGCTAGAACTGGAAGCTAAAAACGCAGCTCCCAAAAACTATTACAATGCTCCAAACAGAGGATATAATCCTCAGTATAGAAAGCCCCCATTGCAAATATTGCCAAGGGAAGCGAAAGAACAGCAAGATCAGGTACCCCATCCCTTGTACCTGGAAGGACCAGCAGATGACTCCGCTGGAGATGCAGCTTATAGACTAGAAGATTCAAATCTGGCTTTTTCAAATAATGATGATATGGAGTGCCCCCTACAAGAAGAAGACGAAGAAGCAGAGATTGACCATTACTGCAAGCAATTTTCCGATTTCATGGAAGCACAATTCAACGTCAAATATGATCTCAGATCCTCGAGGAAAAGGACCAGAACTCAGGAGCAAGAAGAAGAACCACCTCAGAAAGAAGCTTCTGCTCAGAAGGAATCAGCGACAAGGAGATGTATAGAAAAAGGTAAGAATCTTCTAAATAACCCCTTGCAGTCTAATGATCAGATTCCCTCTTCTTCTAAAACGGTCAGTCCTCCTAATGCTGAGCCAGTGTCAAAAGAAGCCAAATCTTCAGTCGAAAATAAGGATTCCAAAGAAACTGCGATAGAAAAGCCCACATCTGCTTTCAATTTGCAAAAAGAACTTGAGAAGATTAAGATTCCTGTCCCTCTGACTGAATTATTAAAACAGCCTGCATATCAGTCTCAAGTTACCTCTTTTATTCTTCCTCCTGAACTACCAATTACACCTGATAGTTTAAATCTTCAAGAAGAAAGACCCATGGTAGTCTTTGGCCCACATGTCGAGGAGATAGACCCTTCTACTCCTCCTTTTTATGTATCCCTAGTCATTCATGACCTGCTGTTACATAATTGTATGTTAGATTCTGGGGCTTCCCATAATCTTATGCCTTTGTCTGTCATGGAGCAACTAGGGCTGCAAATTACAAGACCATACAAAGACTTATATTCATTTGATTCTAAAAGAGTAAAATGCTTGGGAATGATTAAAGATTTAGTGGTTAATTTGGCTCAAATCCCAGCAAAAAGTGTGGTCATGGACATTGTGGTTGCTGATATCCGAGCCCGCTTTGGCATGCTGCTGTCAAGGTCCTGGGGTACCAAGATTAGGGGATCAATCAAATTGGATTTAACATATGACACTGTCCCAGTCTTTGGAGGTCAAGAAATGAGGTTATACAGGGAGACTAGATTTGTCAAGACGGTAACTAAGGCTGACTACTCAGATAATTCCCCAGTTTATAGCAAAGAGGGAGACTTTTCATGTTTAAAGTTGGAAGAAAATCAGGATTATGCACATGAACCCCTTTTTGTTCAAATCCAAGCTGGGAAACCTAAAGAAGATCGGGAATCAGAAATTTGGACTTTGCATTTTGATGGAGCTAATTCAAGAGAAGGCAATGGAGCTGGGGTCTTGTTGATTTCTCCCACAGGGAAATGGGTGCCACTGTCCTTTAAACTGGAGTATGAGGCTACAAACAATGTAGCTGAATATGAAGCACTATTATTGGGACTCCAGACAGCCAAGAATATGGGCATCCAGTGTCTAAAAGTGTTTGGAGACTCTGAGTTGGTCGTAAGGAAGATTAAAAATGAATGTCAAACTAAGCATCCACGGCTCAGGGCATATAGAAACGAAGTATGGGACATGATAGAAAATTTCTTCTCAGCATTTAACATACAGTTCATGCCCCGGGAGCAAAACAGAATAGCAGACTCTCTCGCTGTAGCTGCCAGTACCTTTCGTCCTCCTCAGAATCCGCTTTTAAGATATGAAGTGGAGGTACGGTACAGACCATCCATTCCAGATAATATAAAGCATTGGCAGGTATTCGAAGATGATGAACAAATGAAAAGATTTATGGAGACTGTGGGAGAATTCTCCAATATGGAGATTGATGATGATGAAGAGGAAGAAGCTGAAAATATTGCTGCAAACAAATGGGAAGAAAGAATAGCAGGTAATAAAGTGCTGCAACTGAAAGGTAATGTGATACCTAGAGGATTGGTACCTCTAGAAAGGTTATTTAATAAAGATGATGTTCCAATGCAGCCAAACAAAGTAGTAGAAGAAGATCAAGTGGGAGATTTGAATCTGGGTACTTCCACTGACCCCAAAATTGTTAAATTATCCAAAAGAGTCCCAGAAGGATACAAATAAAAGTATTTGAAGTTGTTTCAATCTTACAAAGATGTATTTGCTTGGTCCTATGAGGACCTAAAAACTTTTGATGTAAATATTATATAGCATAAGATTCCACTGAGGGAAGATGCAAAGCCATACAAGCAGAAGCTCAGGCAAATAAATCCTTTGCTTCTTCCTTCCATTGAAAAAGAAATTAAAAAATTGTTGAAGGCCAAAATAATTGTGCCATTAAGGTACTCAGAATGGATAGCAAATCTTGTTCCTGTTTGGAAGAAAAATGGAGAAATAAGGCTATGTGTAGATTTCAGAAATCTGAATAGGGCATCTCTCAAAGATAACTATCCACTGCCTAAGATGGATCACATCCTGCAGAAAGTAGTGGGAGCATCCAGAATGTCAATGATGGATGGATTTTCGGGCTACAATCAGGTAGCCGTGTTCCCAGAAGACCAGAAGAAAACTGCATTTACTACCCCATGGGGAACCTTTATGTATGCAAGGATGCCATTTGGATTAATTAATGCAGGAGCTACTTTTCAGAGGGCAATGGACATAGCCTTTGTCGGAGAACAGGACAAATTCTTGGTGGTGTATCTTGATGATATCACAGTGTTCTCAAAGAATGACGATGAGCATATTGAGCATTTAAGAAGAACTTTTGAAAAATGCAGAAGGTATGGCCTGTCTCTGAACCCTCAAAAGTCTTTGTTTGCATTAGATGAGGGAAAACTCTTAGGGCATATCGTGACTAAAGATGGTGTGAAAATTGATCCTAAGAGAGTTGAAGTGATAAACAGCATCCCTTTGCCAAGAAATAAGAAAGAAGTACAGGTATTTTTAGGCCAAATTAATTTCTTGAGAAGATTCATCCCTAACTATGCAGAGATAGTTAGGCACATAACCAATATGTTGAAAAAGGAAAATGAAGTAAAATGGTCCCAGGAGTCTAGAGATGCATTCACAAGGATAAAACGGGCATTCGCTGAAGCTCCTGTGCTAGCAGGGCCAGATTACAAAAAACCATTTATGATTTTCTCATTTGCTTCACCTCATACAATTGCTGGAGTGTTATTGCAGAAAAATGAAGAGGGATATGAACAGCCTATAGCTTTCTTCAGTCAAGTACTTTATGATGCTGAATTGAAATAAAATATACTGGAGAAGCAGACATATGCCCTGGTAAAGTCCCTTAAATCTTTCAGAGTTTATATTTTGCAATATCACATAATAGCTTATGTCCCTACTGCAGCAGTCAAAGACATTCTGGTTTAGGGAGACAACGAAGGTAGAAGGGGAAGATGGATTGCAAAAATCCAAGAGTATGATTTGGATATAAGGCCTACTAAGTTGGTGAAAGGAAAGGGACTTGCCAAGATGTTATCTGAATCAAATCATCAAGCTTTGGGCATTAATCTGTCTGTGATAGCAAATGAAGAATCAGAAAAAGAAGAAGAGCAACGTGGACTAGAGATGGCTACTCAAAAGATACATGTGAAATATCTAACTAGTCCTTGGTATAAAGAAATAGTTGAATATCTATTAACACTTAGCTGTCCTCCAGGATGTGACAAGGTGAAATACAGAGCTGTAAGGATGAAATCTCAGAAATATGCAATTGCTAATGGACAGCTCTATTGGAGAGACCCCCTAGGCATATTACTTTTATGCCTCACAGAAAATGAAGTGCAAAATGTAATGACAGAATTTCATGAGGGAATATGTGGAGGACATTACAGCTGGAGGGCTACAACTCATAAAATCTTGAAGGCTGGTTTTTACTGGCCAAAATTGTATTCAGATACTTTTGCTTGGTTCAGATCGTGTGACAAATGCCAAAGATTTGCAGAAAGGCAGAAATTAGCAGCATTGCCCTTGATCCCTATTCATATAAATGAACCATTTCAGAAATGGGGATTAGATTTTATAGGAGAGATTCATCCCCCATCATGTGGCCAACACAAATGGATATTGACAGCCACAGACTATTTTACGAAATGGGTGGAAGCCATACCTACCAGAAACGCTACAGATGTTGTAATAATGAATTTTATAGAAGATAATATCATATCTAGGTTTGGCTGTCCTACAAGAATTGTAACTGACAACGCACAGGCTTTCAAGTCTGCCAGGTTCGTAAATTTTTGTCAAAGATATAACATCATCCTGACTCATTCTACAGCATACTATCCACAGGGAAATGGTCTAGCAGAGTCATCCAATAAAACCCTGGTGAGAGCCCTTAAGAAGACAATAACTGAAAATCAGAAAAACTGGGACTCTAAATTAAAGTTTGCTCTATGGGCAAATAGGATAACCAGTAAAAGAGAAACAGGGAAGTCACCTTATGAGCTGGTGTATGGGCGAGCTGCAGTGTTTCCTTTGCAATTGGCATTGCCAGTGGCACGTTTTATGCAGGAAAACCAAGAAGAACCAGATGACATGATCCGAAGAATTAATCAGTTGGTAGAATTGGAGGAAACAAGGAACCAAGTAGATCAGAGATTGATAGAATACCAGGAGAAAATGAAGAATGTCTTTGATCGGCACACAAAAGATAGGAATTTTCAAGTTGGAGACCTGGTTCTTAGATGGGATGTTCACAGAGCCGAAAAGGGCAAACATGCTAAATTTGATCCATTGTGGTTCGGGCCATTCAAAATAGTGAAGCTGGGAAGAAACAACACCTTTACTTTAGAAAATCTACAGGGTGATTTGTTGGATGCACCCGTGAATGGCCAGTTCCTCAAGCCTTATTTTCAATTCTGACCCAGGTTGGAAATACCTGATTGTATATGTTGTATATAGTCTGTTTTGGCTTTTGTTTTTATAAAAGAAAAGAATTTTGATAATTACTTGAAGTAAGAGTGCAGGGGAATTCAAAAATAAGATGAAATATTTAATGGTCTGCGTGTTCTCGACATGCCCGAGGACGAACATGTCGTCCCCAGATGGAGACGATGTTGTACATATCTACCTCTGCCTGTGAATTTTGCCCCGCTGCCTGATTAAAATCCATTTTTAACCTCTGCCGTGGCCTAAAATCTCATGACCCTGCTTGATATTACTATCCCCGCCCGAAAATCTACTTTACAATAGTTAAAAACCCAAATTTAAATAATCGGGCCGAGCCCCTAAGAGTTTGACTCCCTCCCACTTTGGCTTCCATATGACCCGAGTCTGAAAACCATAATTCAAAACGAGAAGGGGCCTATTGTTTTAACGATCGGGCACAATGCTGGCCGTCCGATCTGGCTCAAATCAACGGTGCGGCAATCAACTTATATGGAGGGCCCGTGCACAACAGACCGGCGATATTTCACGGCTCACCGTTTTATTACCCTCCGATGCAAGTGTAGCCGTTGATCTTGTTCTGAGATCGAACGGTCCTGGGTCAATCGCAGTCCTGCCCCCAATCGCAATTGGAACTTCCAAAATGTGCCACCCCAGTCTCCCCGCTCCACTTTCAGATTGCGATTTCCGATCTGGGTCCCACCTCCTGCGGTCGTGTCATCATAATTCACAAGTGTACGCCGTGTTCCTCCTCCACCATTCATATGTTCTGGTGACGTGTCATATTTTATGAACCTTTGCCCCGTTCGTTCATTATCGCTCCATTGTATTCTGCATTGTCACCCTCTATTTCTCCATTATTTTCTTGTGTTTCTTGTCACCCTGCATCATCTCAACATTTCGCCTAGTCTGTATTACCGATTCCATGGCCGCTGTCATATCCACACCCCCTGTCACCGAGTCAATTTTCTCTAATGTTTTGCGGGTTTTGCAGGTTTTAAAACGACTTAGTTGGCGCTTTAACTTGCGGCCTCCGTTGCAAAGATCCGGAGCATACCAAAGGACATATCCTACTAGCGAAATTAAAGAAAGAAGCCGAGGGTAGGTGGGAGAGGTGACCGCCATTAAAGAAAACATAGATATGGATTCTCATAACTCTCCAGATAAATTCGCCCCGCATTAAAGATCCAGGATTCAAATCCAAAGCCAAGGGCCGAGAGTATAGTACATAAATGCAGATTATTTCAAATCTCTTACGGAAGCGGATTTTCCCTCAGCCGCGGGCGACATATTGTATATATTTTATTATTCCTATCTTGTATATAAGAAGATTTTATCTCCCAGCATTTATTTCATGGACAGGTTGTCTAGTACAGTCATTAACAGTTAGTCATTCATAGAGTAGGCGCGAATGTTTTCCGCCATTTCTTTCAAATTGAGTCATTAATTGTGTTTCAACTACCTCCTTCTCTAGAATTCTCCATCACTCCTCTAAATACCGAAAAAGAAGACATTGTAAGGGTTCCAGATTTCTATCAGTAAACTGTGCAGTGAAAAGGCTCTCGTATACATCCTGTAATATCTTATGTATGAAGCTTCAGAGCCCGTGGGGTCTCAGTGAGGAGGGGTTATGACTGTAATGAGGATTCTGGTCTCTGGTATCTCACAGTATGTAATTTCTCTTATGTGTTAATACAATATCTCTTTCATGCTATTTGTCTTCTTGTATCATGTTCTAGAATGCGAGTGGCTCACTAATTTGCAGTAAGGATTCATCCTTATTGATGCCCTTTCTGGAATTAGTCAAGCGCTTTAAATAGGCCTAGTCATGGTATACTGTTCCACGTTCACTCTTTCCATATTTTCTGCTGTATTAGCTGCTTGAGAAGGGTGCTTTTAAAACGCCATTGTCATATAAGGATTCGTAAATTGGTGCGCCCTTATGTGGTTTTGTTGTGTATCTGGGTATCAGTCTCATGCCAGCTAATATCTTCTGATGTTTCCTCACTGCACTCATCATCTGATATTTAATTTCTGTGATATATTATCTGAACTGACCCTCTTTACAATAAGCGGTCTCTTAACTGTCTGATGCCTTTGTATTGGAGTTTTACTTGATGTTCCTACATTGTTCTTGTCTTTGTACTAGCTTCTGAGAGAGATTGGTCCCATTCAAAACTAATTTCCTTGTTTATAACAAGAGATAGTAAGTGAGTTCTTGGACTGACAACCCAAACTGAAAGGGCTCCTTGCTATATTAAGATGTCCTAGGCACTGGTCTATGGCAACTCTAGGCTGTCTCTAGGAGGGTGACAAAATCATCCACAACAGTATCAAAGCCAACTCTATTTTTGGCTTCCCTGCCCTTGTAACTCCCTCCATTCTGTAAAACTGTCTATGTTCTGATTTTTTTGCACACTGACACCTCTGTCATATTCCTGCAAAATCATGTGCATTTTTTTGCTGCGTTGAGAAATTGTGCTGCATTGAGAAATTGTTTTAGACTTGAGTGTTTGAGAAAGTGTGTTGCATTGAGAAATTATTTTGACCCTCCACAACACTCCTATCCACCTGCACGTAACTTCACAGTTCCTCTCCTCCCGCACCTCTTCTCCCTCCAACAACTCTTCTCCCTCCCGCAACACCCTCCTCCCTCCCTTCACTGCTCTTCTCCCGCAACTCTTCTCCCTCCCTCGGTGCTCTCCTCCATCCCGTCATTTCTCCCTCCCTCCTACCATCGCTACTTTCCTCTCGCAATGCACTCCTCCACACCCCCTTCTCCCACTTCCCACACCTTTCATCCCCCTCTGCTACCCTACGGGCTCCCCTGCCTCCCGCATCGCTCTCCTCTGTGCTCCCCTCCTCCCTCCTCCCTCCGCTTCCTCCTCTGCCGTCCCCCCACTCCCTCCTTCACCATCCCTCCACCGTCACCTACCCCTATTCGACCTCCCTGGGTTCCACCTCCCCTAGGTCTGAGCTCCCCCAAGTACGACCTCTCCCAGGTCCGACCTCTCCTAGATAAAACCTCTGCAAAAAAAAATCAAAATTTAAAATTAAATTTTTTACACCATAATTGATTTTTTTGCAGCAGAATACATTTTTTTACACCAGAATTGAGTCTTTTTCCAGCAGACTACATTTTAAGTATGAGGGGTTTCCGCGGTGCATTATATTAGATATGATTTTTGGGATTCAACTGCGTTAAGTAAGTCATTCATCTATGACCATTTCCATGAGAGGTAGTCGTAACTGACTAAATTTTCATGATTTTTGAATAGTCCACTTAGCACTCATTGCATCGAGTGATGTTCATAGGGGTGAAGAAGTGGGATTGAAACTAGTGAAATGAATCACATAGTGTCAATCATCACTTTCGGGCCTTGCACATGGTAACCAGGACTTCGCGAGAGGTCACCCATCCTATAACTCCTCTGGCTCAAGTGCGCTTAACTGTGGAGTTTTCCCCACAATCAAGCCCACTTAGCTTGCAAATGGGGTAGCAAGCTAAGTGGGCTTGATTGTGGGGAAAACTGCACAGTTAAGCGCGCTTGAGCTAGAGGATTTCTGGGATGGATGGCCTCTCGGGAAGTCCTAGTTACCGAGTGCAAGCCCTGGAAGTGATGATTGACGCTATGTGATTCATTTCACTAGTTTCAATCCCACTTCTTCACCCCTGTAAGCATAACCCAATGCAATGAGTGCTAAGTGGACTATTCAAAAATCATGAGAAATTAGTCATTTACGACTACCTCTCATGGAAATGGTTATAGATGAATGACTTACTTAACACAGTTGAATCCCAAAAACCATATCTAATATACTACATTTTTTTACAGTACATATTTACAATGCATTCTCTCATATATATTGTGGGATTAGTTCTCTCTGGCAAGGAGAACTATCTTGAGTGGTCTCGGAAAATCAATCACACTCTCATTTTTAATGAGTTGTGGAGAGGAATTTGTGAAGGAGAAGGAGACAATGCACCGACAAAGCCCACCTCAGACAAGGAGATTTCCATTTGGGAAAACAAGAATTGCAAGGCCTATGCCTTGATTGTAGCTTCTGTAAATGAAGAGGTGAGTCGCCATATTACACCATTTTCAAATACCTATGAAGCCTTGAGGAAATTACAAGAACTCTATGACTCACATTGAGAACTTGAAATTGTTCAATTAATGATTAATATACTCATCCTTGAATTTAAAAATGATGACCCTCTTGCTTTAGCATCAGAAGTGTTGTAGTTCCTAGAGATAGCCTTAAGTTGGAAAAGACCAGTACCTAGGACACCTTAAAAATTAGAGGTTGAATGTGGACAATTGTATAAAATGCCTCTGACAAAATCTGGAACAAGAGAACAATGGTTTTGGTGGTTCATGGATTGAGAAGACCTTGGAGTTGATTCATATGAATTCCCTATATTGTGAGAGGTCTCAAGAGGTTGTGAGGCTTGGTGGCTTGTAAGTGGGCCAGGTATAAAACAATGAGCGTAAATCTTGAAAATATGCAGAGGCATTGAGAGAGAACGAAGAAGGAACCCACGAGTGACAGGCTTAAGATATTTAAGAATCTATCCCCTATGAACTGAGAGGAAACGTGTATAGATGAAATATGGACAACAACAGAGGCTCATGGAGCACGAATTAAGGGAATGGAGCAAGCTTAATACATGAGCGTTAACACCTGAGCATTATATAGATATGAATTCATAAATCAAATTGCAGATCGCCGACAGTTACATTACACGAACCATCAAAGCAGAATAAAATGAAATATGATTACACATAAATAGGAGATTACTGATAACAAAATAAAACAAATACATATTTCTCATTGCTCCATCTAGAATCCAAATATCAGCTCTGAATTGATATTAAGTTTAAACAGCTCTCCCAAATATGTGTCTTAGAGCACAGGGAGCACAGTCATACAAAACTACATCAAAATTCCAGAAACTTTGTTTCATCTAAGAACTCACTACATATAGAGTTCTCCCTGAGGGTGTATGATCGAATATTTTTCATGATTTCCCCGCACACGTGAAATGAAAATATCCTAACAAACTATCAGAGCGTGCTTCAGGAAATCGCTCCTGCAACAAAAAAATCAAAACAGAAATGGGTAAAATCATGATTTTACCAGCAAAACATCATTATCTAACAGTTAAAATAAGCAAAACAGTTGGGCATGGAGGCCAAATCCCAAAATCTTCAAGGGGTGGTGAGAAGTGGTGGACGGTTTAGACTTCATCATGTAATTCCATCTGCTATTCGGCATCCTCCACTCTCTGACTCTCATGATTTCCACTTGTCATTTCAGAATGGTCAGTTGCTTATGTGTACACTAAAGCCTTTATTATGGAGCTCTTGGAGGGACTGCATGACCTGTGACCGAGTGCTTCACCAATGAAAGACTCGTGTTGAATCTGAAAACCAGGATCCTAATTCCGAAGGGGGTCCCAAGTGGTAAGCGGTATCATAGAGATGTGGGTGCGAAATGACAAAAGGAAGGCATGTGGAGGAGAGGGTGGTAATGGAAACTCCCTATTCCGGACACCCCCCGCCCCCCTCCCCCCCATAGTTAAATTTCGAAGGTCGGGAGGGGTTTGAAATGTGTTAAGGACTGTCAGATGCATTGGGGTGGAGCAGAAGTGCCGGAGAGATGTGGAAGGCTTAGCGGTAATGGGATGTATGCCAACGAATGGAAATGGAAGGAGTAATGGTCGGTCCTTGCTCCCATCACAAATCACAATCAGAAGGTTTTACCAGTGCACATCGGAGGGTAAGGGCTAAGATCTGTGGGGAGCGATACATGGTAGGACAGAAGTAATGTGGTAGACAGTGGGACCAGACCGCATCGCAGGTTAAACAAAATAGGTTGCGGGTGTTCTAAATGGTAAGTTAAAACTTGTGCGATGCGATATATCGCAATTTGGCAATCACAAGCTTTAATTTTTAGTTGTGATGTGAACAGTTATAATATGTGATTTGCGATGGATGGCGGGGAGAAAGGGTATCGTGGAGGAAGGACCTAATCGCAGATCACATGTTGCAAGATTTAGCTGGGAGTAGCAGGTGGTAAATGTTAAAAGTTGCAAGGAGCAATGTATGATGGCGGGGTAGGTGATGCGGAGGGGAAAAGGGACCCAACCGCATCGCAGCTTAAACAAAAACTTTGCGGCGCTTAAAAGGTAAGTTGTAAATTGTGCGATATGTGGTATGTGATGCGCTAGTCACTGCAAAGTGCAAAAAGGCGTTAGGTAAGGAAAGTGCGGAATATGAGGTTTTGCATGCGATTTTGGGTGGTGTATCAAGGTTAGATGGGTCCCATCAAGTCGCATCGGCAGCAAGATAAGTTTCGATGAGTCTTTAAGATATAGAGATTAAAACTTGCGGGGAGCGGGGTTGCAAATGAAGAAATGTAGCACAAGACTTTAGAAAAGTGAAATTGAAGGGTAAGAGAGGGTAAATAAAGATAAAGAGGATAAATGAGATGAAGGATGGTGGAAATGAAGTTTTCCCACCATTAAACCTTATCAGCAACATTTTCCCCTTTCTACTGACCTGAGATGCAGATTGATTCCTTTAAAGCTCTTTGACAATCAGAACTTGCTTTCCTTTCTCCTTCTCCCCTTTGTGTGCGGTCATAGGCCAACATTGGATCCATCTGGGGGTAACGTGTTGTTCTTCAGTGCGTTGAGAACCTTCATACCTGAATTCTTGTGCTTTATTGGGTACATGGAGTCGCAAATGCACACTGATTAGACAAAGTTTTATACCAATGATCTAGTGGACACAAAAATGGAAGATGAAATAGGGGATGATATGGAAGATGAAATGGAAAATGCAAAAAGTGGATGAAACAAAATGGGAACAATGGAATATGATATGGAAGATGAAATGGGAGAAATGAAAACAAAATGGAGTATAGTGGAATGATATATATAGTGGAGAGATATGTACAGTGAGCTAGATTAGCCCTCATCAGTGATGAATGTAAAACTTGAGGAACTGCCCATTTATAGGCGCCTCAAGTATGTCTCCTTCTAGGTTCTCCAGCGCGAAAGTATTGTTGTCTTTGTCCTCTGCCACCCTGAATGGACCAAACCAGACGGGGTCAAACTTCCCATGTTTCCCTTTTTCTTCTCACCTAATATCCCATTGCAGCACCAAATCCCCAACTTGGATTTCTCTATCTTTAGCTCTTTAGTCAAATAAGCCTTTCATTTTTTCTTGATACTTTGCTAGTCTAAGACTTACCTGTTCCCGGGTTTCATTCAACTCCACCAAATGATTCATTCTTTGGATAAGGTAATTTGGCTCTGCTGAGATTCAACAAGATGATGATCCTAGTGAAAATTAAGCACCTACACTAGGATGGAGCCTCAGGATACTTTTAGGTGAAAGTCTATTTTTAGAATGGATGAGAAAATTCTATTTATAGATTATGTCTATTTATAGATGGTGAGAAAATTCTATTTACAGATGATGTTCTATTTTTATATTTATGTGCGAGTTCTATTTATAGATCGCATGTCTATTTATAGATGCATGTCGACTATTATTATCCCTTAATAATAGTTGGATAATAAATATTAATCTATTCTCATGGATCACATGGAATCAGTTAACTAAAGTGGAAAACTAGTTAGCTAAAGGAATTTCGAATTCAAAGGTTGTTTGGTGGGACATGCAAGTGGACTTAGTTGTAACTGAGTGATTCGAAGTTGTAATAGAGTTGGATGTGTAGTTATGTGAGTTGTAAAGTAGTTTAACTCAGTTAAGTGATTTAAAATCAGTTGTGCTAGTTGTAACTGAAGATACACTAGTGAGAGATCAGTGAATTAAATATTAAATTAATTTACATGTAGTGATTTCACATGAAACTGAATATTTACTATTGTTAACTACATGCATGTCAAGTCCAATGGAGACCCAATTGAGAGGTAGGTGAAAGGGACAGTTGACTATCAGTTGTACTATATTGGATTGCACTCTTGCAAGCCAAACACACATTGGATATGCTCATGAGGATCGCGCAGTAAAGGAGGGAATGATTGCATAGAATTGGTCTTTGTAATAAACTTGGATTGCACAGTGGAGGCAGGATTTTGTGAGGCAGAAATCTGGCTAAGGCATTTGCCAATTTGTGCAAGAAAGTGTGAGACGATTTTATATTGTAAAGAGAGCTCTTGGATTAGAATTTTGTACAAGATTGTTTCATGATCCACGATATATACATAATATATGATAGTGGGGTTTTTAGATTTATGCTTTCCTGGTAAAACATTTGTGTTATGTGTGATTGATCTTTCTTCTTGATATTTAAATTGCTGATCGTGTTTTAAATTTTCGCAAGAATTTTTGTAGAAGTGATTATGTATTTAACATTGGCATGTAATTTTTAGATTAGGAGAATCTAGGCAATACATTTTTTGTATTAAAATTTCTACATGTATTAGAGCACAGAAGATTGAAATTTTGAAGCAGGAGCTGAGTTTACTGGTGGAAACAGTTTGAATTTGCTACAATAATTTCTTGGTGTGATAGTTGAGTAAACATCTAAATGGCTTTCAATGGCTTGTGGCTAGAGAATGCACTTGAGGGAAGCTCGAACTACATTGCCTAGAAGGACAGGATGGAGGCGGTGCTTGAAGATAATGGCTTGAAGGAATTCATCGACAGTGATGTTCCTAAGCCCACTTCGACGAATGCTGCATTACTTGATGCATGGAAAAAGAAAGTAGTGAAGACGAGAAGGATTCTGTTGGAAGGTGTATGAGACCACATTGTCTCAAGCCTTCATGGGGAATCCACTCCATATGCTATGTGGAAGGCTTTGACGGATATTTTCCAAAGCAGCAGTGACCATAGGAAATTGGCGCTGAAGGATAAACTTAGAAATATCAAGATGGAAAAGGGTGACAATATTTTAAAGTATCTCGCAAATTTTATCCAATGTCGGGATGAACTGGGGAGTGTGGGAATCATTGTTTCTGATGATGATTTGGTGAGCTTGGCTCTCTTGGGAATTCCTAAGAGCTTGCACAGTTATGAAGACTCTGTCAATGGACGGGAAAAACTGCCAGATTGGGAACGACTATGTTCGGATCTAGTGCAGGAGGAGTTCAGGCGGAACACCAGAGATGGATCTTCATCAAAGCATGATGATGAAGAGGATTGTGCTTTGGTTGCTAAGGAAAGGAAAGGGAAGGGGAAGAAATTCTATTAAAAATATGAGTCTAAAGGCAAGAAGCTGGATTTGTCCAAGGTGAAGTGTTTTCATTGTCACGAACATGGGCATCTCACCACTAACTGCCCACAGAAGAAGAAGAAGAATAAGAAGGCTATTGGAGCTGTAGCTGGTGAGGCCCTTGCCTGGAAATTTGAATTTTATTTCTCTTTGATCGCATGCATGGTGTCAATTGCATTGGGATCAGTGTGGTATCTTGATAGTGGTGCTTCCTTCCACATGACGGAAGATAGGGAGCTTTTCAGTGACTTGGAGGAGAAAGATCTCCAAATGCATATAGAGATGGGTGACGATGGACGATATAGTGCGACCGAAATTGGTACCATTATCTTTGAGAGGGATTCAGGTAAACCATTTCAATTGAAATATGTTATGCATGTTCCAGGTCTGAAGAAAAACTTGGTCTCAGTCGCGTTGTTGGAGGACAAAGGCTATGACGTTTGTTTCAACGATGGAAAATATTTCCTGCGACATAAAACGACGGTTCAAGCCAAAAGGATATGGAATAGAGTTAAGAATCTCTACAAGCTGGAGGTAGATGGTTTCACTGCCATGATGGGCAAGGAAAAAAAAGTGGTGAGCCGGGATGAGGGCGAATTATGGCACAGGCGATTGGGCCATCTTCATCATGGAGCCTTGAAAGTCATGTAACAAATATCTACTGGACTTACAATGGAAAAACTTGCTTAGTTAGATCAGTGCAAGGGTTGCACCATGGGGAAGTATGTAAATTCCACCTTTCATGTAAAGTAGAATCGTGCTTCGGTGATCCTGGAGAGAGTTCACACAGATGTGTGTGGACCATTCTCGGTTGCTTCAACAACAAAACACAAGTATTATGTTATTTTTGTTGATGAATTTTCTCGTAAATGTTGGATAGTCTTCATGCAGAAGAAGGATCAAACATTCTCAAAGTTCTGTGAGTTTAAGGCATTGGTGGAGAAAGAGTCGAGGAAGCAAGTGAAAGCTCTGAGGAGCAATAATGGTAGAGAATACATCTCTAACGAATTCAAAGACTTTTACAACAAATAAGGAATTCAAAGAGAACTCATAGCGCCTCATAACCCATAGGAAAATGGGGTCGTGAAGAGGAATAACAGAATGATTGTGGGTGCAGCACGAGAAATGCTGCATGATCAGGGCCTACCAATGAATTTGTGGGCGAAAGCATGAAACACTGTGGTTTATGTGCAAAACCATTGTCCTCATAGAGTACTTGGCATGATTACACCTGAAGAAGCTTTCACTGGTAAGAAACCAGATGTTTCTCACTTTAATATTTTTGTCTCATCTGTTTATGTGCATGTGACTAAGAATGCTAGGAAGAAGCTGGAGCCGACTGTTGAAGTTGGGATATTTGTAGGGTACACAAAAAAACCCCATAATTATCATGTGTTTTTTCCAAATAGTAAGATGATTGTTATGCGACATGATATAAAATTCGATGAGGGTAAAGCCATGCAGTTGTCGCTTGAGAGGAAGCTGGACTTGCATGTAGGGGAGGAATTGTTGGTTCCCAAAGATAAGTCTCTAGATGTGGATCAGCCACAAGAGGAGGTTCATGGAGTGGAGGATTCCACTCATGTAGAGCCAAACCTCAGAACTGGCAGAAGGCGTACCACATAAACTGAGAGGCTGAGACTTGATGTTGCGCAGAATGTAGGAGTCCCTACTTCACAATGCAGACAAAGACAATATACTGACTGATTCACTGGATACATGGCTCTCATGAGAAAATTTATTGTGATTGAGCCATCTTCCTTTCAAGAAGCAGTGTTGAAGCCCACATGGGTAGATGAAATGGTGGAGGAGTATGACTCCATTGTCAGAAACAGTGCTTGGGAAATTGTTCCAAGGCCTGCTCATAAATCAGTGGTAGGTTCGAGATGGATCTACAAGGTAAAGAAAGCTACTGATGGGAGTGTTGAGAAATACAAGGCCATATTTGTGGCCCGGGGCTTCTCACAAATCCAGGGGATTGATTATGAACAAACCTTTGCACCTATTGCACAATATTATTCCATAAGGATCATCCTTGCTCTCTCAGCGCTGATGGGTTGGTACATTCATCATATGGATGTGAAGACTGTGTTTCTCAATGGGATCATTGAGGAAGAGGTGTACATTGAGCAGCCTGAAGGATTCGAGATCTTTAGCAGAGAGTCGCATGTGTGTAGACTCAAAAGAGTGATGTATGGGTTGAATCAAGCACCCTGTGCTTGGTACACTTGGATAGACAACTATTTCACCGGACTTGGCTTCACCAAGAGTGAGGCGGATGCAAACCTCTACCAAATTTTGGTGGAGGGTAAGATTTTAATCATTTTTCTTTATGTTGATGATTTAATACTAATCGGTGATGAGTAGCTTATACACTCATGCAAGGAGGATCTTGCAAAGGAGTTTGAGATGAAGGATATGGGCCTCCTTCATTATTTCCTTGGATTGGAAATATGGCAGCGAGATGGTGAAATTTCTGTGTCTCAAGGAAAGTATGCAAGGGAGATACTGGGTAAGTTTCACATGGAGGGATGCAAACCCATGTATACTCCTCTTCTAGGAAACTGGAGGACAGAGAACGCTACATTTGGAGAGGTAGTGGATGCTACTATCTATCGACAATTAGTGGGTTCACTAATGTATTTAGTGAATACAAGACCAGACATATTCTATGCGGTGAACCATCTTAGTCAAGTGATGCTTAAGCCTACCGAGCTCTTTTAGAAGGTGGGCAAGCATGTCCGATATACCTGAGGGGCACATCTAAGTATGGCTTGTGGTATAGACAGACGGATGAGGTGAAGTTGCATGGCTTCATGGATGCATATTGGGAAGGCAGCCCAACGGACTGAAAGAGCACATCAGGGGTGATCTTCAGTATCGGATCTACATTTTTTTCTTGGTACAGCAGGAAACAAAGATCAGTGGCACTCAGTTCAGTGTAAGTGGAATACATAACAGCAAGTCAAGCTGCATGTGAGGCTATCTGGATGAGAAAGATCTTTGTTGGTTTGTTTTGTTCTCATTTAGATCATACAGTGATTCATTGTGATAATAAGAGTTGCATCAAAATCTTGATTAATCCTGTGTTTCATGATAGATCTAAGAATATAGATATCATGTATCATCATATTAGAGATCATGTTTCTTAAGTACATTCCTACGGAATATCAGGATGCAAATATTCTGACGAAGGTGCTCACCAGGAGAAAATTCGAATACCATAGAGACATGATTGAGGTGAAGGATAATCCCTTTCTTGTTGAGAGGGAGTGTTGAGGTTCAACAAGATGATTATCCTAGTGAAATTAAGCACCTACACTAGGATGGAGCCTCAAGATATTTTTAGGTGGAAGTCTATTTTTAGAATGGATGAGAAAATTCTATTTATAGATTATGTCTATTTATAGATGCATGTTGACTATTATTATCCCTTAATAATGGTTGGACAATAAATATTAATCTATTCTCATGGAGCACTTGGAATCAGTTAACTGAAGTGGCAAATCAGTTAGCTAAAGGAATTTTGAGTTCAAAGGTTGGTTGGTGGGACATGCAAGTGGACTTAGTTTTAACTGAGTGATTCGAAGTTGTAACAGAGTTGGATGTGTAGTTATGTGAGTTGTAAAGTAGTTTAACTCAGTTAAGTGAGTTAAACTCAGTTGTGCTAGTTTTAACTGGAGATACACTAGTGAGAGATTAGTGAATTAAATATTAATTTAATTCACATGTAGTGATCTCACATGCAAATGAATATTTACTATTGTTAACTACATGCATGTCATATCCAGTGGAGACCTAGTTGAGAGGTAGGTGAAAGGGATAGTTGACTATCAGTTGTACTATACTGGATTGCAAACTTGCAAGCCAATCACACATTGGATATGCTCATGAGGATTGCACAACCAAGGAGGGCACGATTGCATCGAATTGGTCTTTGTAATCATCTTGGATTGTGCAGTGGAGGCAGGCTATTGTGAGACAGAACTTTGGCTAAGGCATTTGCCAATTTCTGCAAGACAATGTGAGACAATTGTATATTGTACTGAGAGCTCTTGGATTAGAGTTTTGTATGAGATTGTTTCATGATCCATGATATATACATAATATATGATAGTGGGGTTTCTAGATTTATGATTTCCTGGTAAAACATCTGTGTTATGTGTGATTTATCTTTCTTCTTGATCTTGCAATTGGTGATCGTGTTTTAAATTTCCGCAAGAATTTTTGTAGAAGCGATTTTGTATTTAATAGTGGCATATAATTGTTAGGTTAGGATAATCCAGGAAATAAACTTTTTTATATTAAAATTTCTATAGGCTCCTCCTCGCTTTCTTGTAGGAATCGAGCCATGGGTAATGCAAGTTGAATTGGGAAAACCGCGGCTCTGCCATACACCAGCTCATAAGGGGACTTTCCTGTGGATCTTTTAGTGGTGATGTGATTTTCCCAGAGTGAAAACTTGAGTTGAGAGTCTCAGTTATTTTGATTTTCATTGATGGTCTTCTTCAGAATTCTCATCAGTGTCTTTTTAGATGATTCTTCCAGCTCGTTGCCCTGTGGGTAGTATGCAGTGGAGTGTCCTAGCAAGATGTTGTAACGCTGAAAAAATGTACAAATTTAGCCGACTTGAAAGCCTAGGCATTATCTGTAATGATTAGTTGGGAATCCAAACCTGGCTCTTATGTTCTCCTCCAGGAACTTGATCACCACTAAATCTGTATCATTTCTTGTGGGCACGACTTCTACCCACTTGGTGAAGTAATATGTAGCAGTGAGAATCCATCGATGTTGATTGCTAGAGGCCAGGTGAATCTCTCCTATGAAATCGACTCCCCACTACCTAAAAGGTTCTTCAACATGTACTGGGATCAACAGGAAAGGTGCATACCTTTTCTTTTCAACGAACGTCTGACACTTATCGCAGGCCTGGACACGAGCATGTACATCACCAAAAAGTTTAGGCCAGAAAAAACCTGCCCTCAGGATCTTGTGTGCAGTGGATCGCCAACTATAATCTCCGCCACATATCCCTTCATGGAATTCAACTATCACTTGGTCCACTTCTGGCTCTGTTAAACACAACAATATGATCCCCGCCAGGTCCTTCCAATAAAGTCGCCCATTTTCCACGATATACTTTTGAGACTTCAGCCTTAAGGCATGGTACTTGGCCTTATCATAGCTAGGGGTACATCTAAGCGTTAAAATATATTCCACTACCTATTTATACCATGGGGAGAGAAGGCATTTCACATGTGTTTTTTGAGTTAAAGATTATATACCTTGATGTGCACCTATGTCCTCCTATGCCTCTTCTCCTGCCATAGACAGATTTATCACAAGTGCTTGACAGTTGGATTCAGACAAGATTTTGGCCATCCCTTGGCCTTTCATGAGCTTGGTAGTCTTTATCTCCAGTTCAGACTCCTGAATATTAATTATCCACTTGCCCCTTCTTCCTTCATTGTCGCCCTGTACCAAGATATCCTTCACCGCTGTTGTGGGAACATAGGCAGTTATAGCAAACTGTAATACATATACTCTAAATGAATTTAGAGATTTGACCAGGGCATAAGCTTGCTTATCCAAGATATCATATTTCATCTTGATGTCTCACAGGACTTGGCTGAAGAACGAAATGGGATGTTCATGTCCTTCAGAATTTTTCTGTAAAAGTACTGCAACTATTGTGTGAGGATATGCGAAACATAAAATTATGAATGACTTCCCAAAATATGGACTGACCAGCACTGGAGCTTCTGCAAAGGCCTGTTTGATCCTGATGAAGGATTCCCTGGGTTTAGGATTCCATATAACTTCATTGTTTTTCTTCAACATCCAGTGATGTTTCAGACAATCTTGGCATTGTTGGGAATGAACCTTCTGAGAAAATTTATTCTTCCCAGGAACACATATATCTCCTTCTTGTTTCTTGGTAGGGGAATGCCATCTATCACCTCTACCTACTTTGGGTCAATCTTCACTCCCTTCTTAGTTACTATGTGCCCCAACAACTTTCCTTCCTCCAAGGAAAACATGGATTTCTAAGGATTCAGAGACAGACCATATCTGTGACATTTTTCAAAGGTTCATCGAAGGTGATCTATGTGTTCAACATCACTCTTTGAAAGGACAGTGATTTCATCCAAGTAAATCACCACAAATTTTTCTTGCTCTCATATGAAAGCAATGTCCATCACACGCTGAAATGTAGCACCGACATTTATCAGGACAAAGGGCATTCGGGTGTACATGAAGGTTCCCCAAGGCATGGTGAACGTCATCTTCTTTTGGTCTTCTGGGAGCACTGCCACATGATTATATCCTTAGAAGCCATCCATCATGGACATGCGGGAGGATCCCACCACCTTTTGTAGGATGTGGTCCATATTTATGAGGGGATAGCTATTCTTGAGTGAGGCTCTATTCAAATTTTGGAAGTCCACGCAAAGTCTTATTTCACCATTCTTCTTTCTTACATGCACCAGGTTCGCCAACCATTTGAAGTATCTTAAAGGGACAATTATCTTGGCCTACAACTACTTCTATATTTCCTTCTCGATAGCTGGGAGGAGAAGGGGGTTGATTTGTCTTAGCTTCTGCTTATGAGGCTTCACATATTCTTTCAGAGGTATTTTTTGTTGTATAATATCTATGTCAAAAGTCTTAAGATCCTAGTATGACCAGGCGAATATGTCTTTAGATGATTGGAACAGACTGAGATATTGACCTTGGTGTTCTTCAGGAACCCATTTTGACAGCTTTACCACCTTCGGATCTTATTTTTTCCCAATATTCACATCCCTGACAGGCTCGTCAAGGGTCGTTTTGTGGGGGTTTACTGGGATGTCATTCTTGTGAAAGAATCTCTCCAATGGCACAAGCCCCCTGGGGATGAAATTTCCCTTTAATTTTAGAACACGGTGTCCATCCAGTGTCTCTTCCCACCTGGTTTTTGGCTCTTCACAGTCATCCTCAAGGACTGAATCAATCACCATATTTGAAAATTTTCCTATCATTTCCATGAAATGTTGGACCTTCTCTTCATCTTAGAAGACTTGCCAATGCTTTATGTTGTCTAGAATGGAAGGGTGGTATCGCACTTCAACCTCATATCTGAGCAAAGGATTATGTGGGGGGCGGAAATTAATAGCAACCACATCTAATGAGTTTTCCATTATGTTCTTATCTCTTGGCATGAACTAAATATTAAATGTAGAAAAGAAATTCTCAACTAAATCCCATACCTCGTTGTTGTAGGCTCTAACCCGCGGGTGTTTAGTTTGGCATTGGCTCCTGACTTGTCTCACTACAAGCTCTGAATATCCAAACACCTTGAGGTTTTGTATGTTCATATTCTGTGTCGTCTGCAAATCCAAGAGTAGTGCTTCATATTCAGCCACATTATTTGTGGCTTCGAATTCTAGCTTAAAGGAGAGGGGAACCAAACATCCTTCCGACGATATCAAGAGTACCCCAACCCATTCCCTTCTCGTGAATTAGCTTCATCAAACTGCAAGGTCCATATCTTTTTTTTCTCTCTGCTCATAGGATTTTTCTGTACTATAGGACAAATCTCTATTTCTTGCAGGAAATCTCCATCCTCCTTAAGCATAAGACAAGAGAATTCGCCCTCCTTACCATATACCGGAGAATTTGTGGAACCATTGGCTTTGGTGACCATCTTCACGAATCTAGATTCACGGTATAACCTTATTTTTTCCCCACTGAATACTGGAATAGTGGCATAAGTGAGATCTAGTTGTATGGACCCTCCAATATTGGATCCCTAGGATCTAGACAACAAAATTCAAAATTGAACTTGGATATCAGCTACAACGATGTCCATAACCACACTTTTGGCTGGAATCTGGGCCAAGTTTACTACCATATTTTTTATCATGCCTAAGAACTTTACCCTCTTGGAATCAAAAGAATACAGATCTTTATAAGGTCTAGTAATCTGCAATCCAACTGCTCCATGACAAACGATAGCAATAGATTATGTGAAGCCCCAGAATCTAGCACGTAGTTGTAGTAACAAGTCATGTATAAATAGAGACACATAGAATAGGGGAGTGGTTGAATCCAATTCTTCTACATGATGTCCAAAGACTACCATGGGTCTTTCCTCTTGGATATTGAGGTTGTTAGGGGGATTACCTATGCCATGGGGCAGCATGAATTGAGACACTTGGGCTGCTTTAGGAGCTCAATCAGGGGAACCGAGATCCTAACCTTCTCTAGTTCTTTCTGGAGGTTAAAGGCCATGGGATATTTTTCTACAATGACTTTTTTGGATTGATCTTTAGGGTGATCAGGCAGGTTCAAGGCTATAGGCGAGGACTTTTGGGTTACAAGAGGATCATAATCTGGCTTTGCGGAAGTAGACACAGTGTCTTTATGATGTGCAGACTCTTCTCAAGGATTTTTCCCCTTGCTGGCAGAACTAGAAGGGGTTTGTTCCCTTGGTGTTGAATCTTCTCATTTCTCTTGCATTTGGGTTCTCTTTCTAAAGGACCTAAGGTCATACTTCTTATGGAGTTGAGCTTGCATGAAGTCCACAAAATATCTGCAGTAATTATCAATATCTCGATCCTCTGGGGGGGACTTCCTTCTCTTCTAGCTCTTCGTGCAGGGTGAGTTCACCTTCTTCATCCTCTGAATAAGTGAGGAATTGATCTTCTTGGCTATCTGTGACTTCCTCGGCTTGTCCCTCCATTTCCCCTTCTAATTATAGAGGAGTTTGGATGTGATCTTGTTGCTCCTTCCTTTCCCATTGTAACAACTGTAGAGGGGGCTTCTGGTATTGGGGATTAAACCCACGGTTTGTAATCATTTGGTTAGGGCAAGGAGAGGGATTCTTAGCCTCCAACTCAAGCCTTAACATCTTATTCAAGAGGTTATTTATAATCTTAGTCATTTCTTCAATTCTGTACTCCTGTGAGTCCCTCTCCTGATCAGAAGTAGAAGCCTCCTCCCTGCTCTTTCTTCTTGCTTCATGTTATGTCTTCCCTTTGAATTTACCAGTAGAAGTAAAGTTTTCTTCCACCTCCAATGCATCAATTTGGATCTAATCCAAATATGTGGACTTTCTTTCTCTTAGGGTGAACCCAAACTCAGGTTCGAACGCTCCTGTGAAAACTACCTTAGCAACTTCTTAGGTTTATCTCGGCAGGGATATTGTTGTATAGCTTATTGAAACTCTTTATAAATTCTGTTACACCCTCTTTCTATCTCTTTTTAAGAGTATTGAACTCTGTGAGGACATATCCATGGTCCCTCTTCTCTCCCCATTTTAGTGTATATAAACTCTCCATTTCTTCCCAAGTGATGATTGCATTATTGGCAATAGATTTGAACCACTTTCGAGCCTCTGCATCCAAGGATTAGACGAAAAGCCTCAACACCACATCCAGGTGCTCCACGTTCACATTCTTGGTGAAGGTGCAAAAGTCTTCAATATGTTTCTGTGTAGAAGTGTTATCTTCCCCAGTGAACTGAGGTAAGAGCTTTAGGTAATCTTGAGGCATGTCATTCAATACTTGAGGTAAAGCCAATGGAGCATATTTTTTGAGGAGAAAGCTAGGTACAAGCATGAGGGGTAGTGGTAGTAGGTTCTGAGGATAATTTGGCTATGATACAACAGGTATATGGTGAGTAGAGGTTTGGATATTTATTCATAATGAGATTTGAAGAGTTGTAACTTATTTGACTTCTTCAACCTCTCGAGTAGGGTGCAAGGAAGGTAAAGAAGTATCAGAGGATTCAACTTCATATTTTATGTCTGAAATGGCTAAAGCAGATGTCTCTGGAGGATATTCAAGTACATGGGTTGTGGAGCCAGGACCATGGATATCAGCTTTCTGAGAAGCCGAAGGCGAATCTTCTAGAGAAAATGAGGGTAGGTCAACCTGGATGGGTTGCTTCTCCCTCCATATTCTCTTAAATATAATATTTTCAGGATCAGATACAAAAGGGGTTCTCTGCTGAGAAATATCTGAGGCCTGGTGTAAGCCAGGATTACACTTGATTTGAACTTTGGAAACAGTGGAGTCACCAAGGTGAGGGCTATGAAACTCTCAACCCATCGTGCTCACCTCATTGAAGGATGAATATAATGTTGTATCCTAGGGAAAATATTTTCTAATTCACTCCCTAACAACAACACCAAAAATATGTTGTAGTTCCTAGAGACAGCCTTGAGTTGCAAAAGACCAGCTCCTAGGACATCTTAAAAATCAGAGGTTGAATGTGGACAATTGTATAAAATGTGTTTGATAAAATCTTTAACAAGAGAACAATGGTTTTGGTGGCTCATGGATTAAAAACACCTTGGAGTTGATTCATGTGAATTACCTATATTGTGAGAGCGCTCAAGAGGCTGTGAGGCTTGGTGGCTTTTAAGTGGTCCAAGTATAAAACAATGAGAAGAAATCTTGAAAATATGCAGAGGCATTGAAAGAGAACAGAGAAGGAACCCATGAGAGACATGCTTAAGAGATATAAGAATCTGTCCCCTATGAACTCAAAGGAAATGTGTATAAATTAAATATGGACAATAGCAGAGGCTCGTGGAGTGAGAATTAAGGGAATGCAGCAAGCTTAATACATGAGTGTTAACACCTGAGCGTTATACAGATACAAATTCATGAATAAAATTGAAAATCACTAGCAGCTACATTACACGAACCATCAAAGCATAATATCATGAAAGATGATTACAAATAAAGAGGAGATTACTGATAATAAAAGAGAAAAAATACATATTGCTCATTGCTCCATCTGGAATCCAAATATAAGCTCTATATTCATATTAAGTTTAAACAACTCTCCCAAATATGTGTCTCAGAGCACATGGAGCATAGTCATACAAAATTACAACAAAATTCTTCAAAATTCCAGAACCTTTGTTTCATCTAAGAATTCACTACATATAGAGATATCCCTGAGGGTTTATGATCGAATATTATGTCATGATTTCTCCACACAGGTGAAATCAAATATCCTAACAAACTATTAGAGCACGCTTCAAGAAATCGCTCCTGCAACAGAAAAATCAAAATAGAAATGGGTAAAATAAGGATTTTACCAGCAAAACATCATTATCTAATAGTAAAAATAAACAAAACAATTGGCCACGGAGGCCAAATCCCAGAATCATCAAGGGGTGGTGAGAAGTGGTGGACGACTTAGACTTCATCATGTAATTCCATCTGCAGTTCAGCATCCTCCACTCTCCTACTCTCATGATTTCCACTCGTTGTTGCAGAACGGTCAGTTTCTTATGTGTACACTGAATTCTTTAGTATGGAGCTCTTGAAGGGACTGTGTGACCTATGAGCGAGTGCTTCACCAATGAAAGACTCGTGCTGAATCTGAAAACTAGGATCCTGATTCTGGAGGGGGTCACACATGCAAAGTCATTTCAAGAATTTGATAATCAGATTCCACATCTTGAAGGTGGGATTCCTATACTGAATCAATCTATGGAATCATATTTCAAAGCACTCTCTTCCCCGCATGAAGAACCAACCATGGATGACACCTTGAATGATGTGATTGACACAATTGGGAGATTGAATCTTGATTCAATCTCAACTCAGTCAAATGAGCATCCTGGGCCATCTCATAAGGGTCCCCCAAAATGGCTGACAAAAACACTGGAAAATGTTTGTCCCGATGAGGTTGGAAAGATAGGAACAAGAAGTTCCACCAGGAAAAATGGAGGTGATATAGATTAATCTGATTCACCTATTGATATGGATGTTGCTTATAATTTTGAATTGAATTTGTCTATAGATCTTGAACCAAATTTATTCAAAGAAGTCGCTTCTCATGATGAATAGAATGAAGTGATACAAAAGGAGTATGCTTCCTTGATAAATAGTGGCACTTGGAAGCTGGTTGATCCTCCATTGGGAACCAAACCAATTGGCTGCAAGTGGGTCTACAAGAACAAGTACAAATAAGATGGCTCACTTGACAAGCACAAATCCAGGCTTGTGGAAAAATGTTTTGCACAGAAAGAAGGGGTCGATTATGAGGAAAATTTTTCCCCCACAACAAAATGGGCCACCATCCGGAGACTCTTTGCCTTAACAGCTCAGAATGGTTGGAAAGTCCATTATATGGATGTAACAACCACCTTTTTGAATGGAGATGTAAAGGAGAAGGTTTTTTTGTCCCAGCCAAAAGGATTTGTTGTGAAGGGCCAAGAACACAAAGTATGCAAGCTTATAAAATCCTTGTATGGCCTCAAGCAAGCACCGCAAACCTAGTATGAGAAATTAATTGAGCATCTTCTGAAACTTAACTTCAAACATTTTGATCTTGATGATTAACTTTGTTTGTTAAGAAATTTGGAAAAACATTTGTATATCTTGTGGTGTATGTAGATGATATTTTGATGACAAGGAACAATGAGAGTTATATTGCATCCATAAAGAAGGAATTGAAGAAAGGTTTTGAGATGACTGATTTGGGCTATGTTCACTACCATCTTGGTATTGAAGTAACTCAACATCCTAAATTTATATTCATTTCTCAGAAGAATTACATTGGAGATATATTGAACAAGTTTGGCATGGTTGAATGCAATCCTTTGACCACTCCAATGGAACAAAACTTGAAGCTCACATCCATTGAAGGGAAGGAATTTGAGGATGCAATGAAGTATAGATAGCTTGTAGGAAGTCTCATCTACCTAACTACTACCAGACCAGACCTCTCATTTGTTGTTGGAATCCTCTCTAAGTTTATAAAAAAACCTTGTGAAGGACATTGGTCTGCTGCAAAAACCTTGTGAAGGACATTGGCCTGCTGCAAAAAGAGTTCTAAAGTACTTGAAAGGGACTCAAGACTTTGGACTCAAATATACACAGGTGGGAGGCTTCAGCTTGATTGGATACTCTGATTCAGACTTTGATGGAGACACAGAAACTAGGGTATCTACTTCAAGTTATACTATGAGTCTTGGATTAGGAGTTGTCTCCTAGAGATCATGCAAACAATCAATTCGAGCAGATTCCACAACTGAGGCAGAATATGTGGCAGCAGCTGAAGCAACAAAGGAAATTGTGTGGCTCAAGAAAATCCTAGAAGATTTGCAGATGAAACAAATGAATTCAACTCAACTCACGATCAAAAACACTTTTTCAATAAAGTTGGCCAAGAACCCAAAGTTCAATTATTGAACGAAGCACATCAATACAAAATACAATCTGATTTGACATCGTGTTGAGGCCAAAACTATCCATCTACGTCATTGTTCCACAAATGAGCAGACTACAGACATCTTCTCCAAAGTGCTTGGAAGAGAAAAGTTTGAAAAATTCAGAACGATGATTGGACTCACCAACATCCCTTGAGATTAAGTGGGGGAATGTTGACACTCATGATCGACAACACTTCTGCAATAAAGTTGGCCAAGAACCCAAAGTTCCATGAATGAACAAAACACATCAATACAAAATACCATCATATTTGACATCATGTTGAGGCCAAAACTATCCATCTATGTCATTGTTTCAAAAATGAGCAGACTGTAGACATGTTCACCAAAGCGCTTGGAAGAGAAAAGTTTGAAAATTTAGAATGATGCTTGGACTCACCAACATTGCTTCAGATTGAGGGGGGGGATATTGACACCTAATCCTAAGGGATTGGATGAAATTGTACATTAGTGTAAAATAGGAAATAAGGAAGTCTAAGAGACATTTGGAAATGAATCCCAATAGTCTCACATCCATGTATATATTCATGAGCACCCTCTATCAATTCACGTAGTTCATTTTGTGGAGTTACCTTCTGGACTGAAAACATCCTCCACAAGATCCTTCTCTTTTTTGAGAATTTGAGTTCTAACTTTCTCATAGCTGGTCCCCTTGTACCCTTGAGGAGATTTGTTAACTGCCCTTATCATATCTTTCCAGTAAGGAGAGCGAACAACATTGAATGGGATACCACATGCATAGATGCACCTTGCCACTCTGGAATCAACTTCCTCTCTTGCTTTCACATTCACCAAATTAGAAATTATGTTATCTTGAACTGTACCGAATGCCCATCTGGATGGTGGTTGTTATGGTTGTTGAGTGTCTCTCCTCTTCATTGCTTCAACTACAATCCTTGGCTCAATGTTTGTTGGAGATTTAGTAGTAGCTTGACTAAGCTTATCATGCCTTCTTTTAATTCCATCCGCATGATCTTTCTCTCTTTGATATTCTCTCCTCACCACAGGGTCTGGTGTTTTTTTCCAACCTGCAATCCCCTGTCCTCCTCCATGCAAAATATGTGCCTTCACTCTTGTGTAAGAGCCCTTGTAAGAATTACTACAAAGATTACATCGCCATTCCCATGAGCCACCACCTCCACATCTTTGAAACTTCTGAACATGCCTCCAAAGAGGATAATCTTCAACCCTTGGGTTATACTTGGGGCTTGAACTTGAACCTTGGATGGAAGCCATTGCTACAAAAAAAAAATTGTAAATAATTTTTTTTCATAATTTTGGTAGCATAAGTGCCTTGAAAAATAGAAGAAACAATGGGAAAAAAACAAGAAATTGAATGCTTCTTACCCAAATTAATTTTGCGTACTTGAAGCTACTTCAAAATGCCACAAAAAACAAGAGAAATATGGTTGTAGTTGAGCCAAAAACCAAGAATCGCGTAGTTGGAAACTTCGCACTAAAAATCTTCTTTTGAAATCTCTTTCTCTTGCTGCTGAAATCTCCTTTTCTCACTAGTGAAAATTCCCTTACTGAAGCACTACTCTCTTCCTCTTTTCTCCTTGCTAAAATCGCCCTTCTCCAAGTGAAACAACTTGCTCAATTCATGTGAGGAGAGAATGAGGCGAGAGTATTTTTATAAGTTGAGATAGCCATCTAGAAGCATCCAAAAGACAATTTGAACAATTAAAAAATTAATAAAACACATGCAAACCAAAAACAAAAAAACAAGTTAAATTGATGGAAATGTGGTCGTACGACTTGGAAACGTGTTTCCGGTCGTACTGGACATGTTTCCCCAATGAGATACGGCCCAGTACGGCTAGAAACACGTTTCCATTTCGCTTCTGGGCTGAAATGAAGGCCTGACCCACGTTTCCTGCACATATAATACATGCCTTTAGCTCTCTTGCATCCTCACTTAACAAGGAAAAGGATGTAATATTCCATTTTTTGGTGTCACCTACAGCAGGGTTAGGTTGGACTTCCAGAGTTAGGAGCAAACAGGTCACAGGTACGGATTGGTGTTATAAGCGGGCTCAGGGGCTTTTTGGAGGATTTTCGAGGAGTTTCCATGATGTTCGGTGGCATTTTATTGATGTATTCCATCATCTAAGCAACTTGCCTTTTGTTCCGGTGCATTCCAACAACTTTCAGAAAATTGAGTTATTTTTGGGATTAACTCAGTTAATTACACTCAAGGTGGCATTCTGGGAGGAATACATGATAGAACACCTTAATGTGATAGCTCATTAGAACCGAGACAAAGATACCTACATGATGGGATGGTTGGACACGAGTTTCAGTGACCGGGGGTGGCGTGATAGCCGATTTACCCTTTTCTGCATTAAAAAGGAATATTTTAATAAGAGGGAAAAGTGCTCCATGAATAAAATAATATTAAAATAAGACTCTAGAAGGCTCCAAGAGATCTATAAAAGAAAGGGAGGAGGCCATTGAGGGATATCTTTTGGATCATATCATTTTCTTGTGTGAGAGGTTTGAGACGTGGTTCTCTACTTCAGTCGTAGCCCCAGGATGGAAACCCTCGGGTGATTGGTGAGTGTTGGACGGAAACCCAACTCTCTTTGAGGAGAATTCATTCAAAAGTTTCACAGAGCTTCGGAGATATTGGAGTGAGGGTCACACAGACCTTCATCAAGTGCTTCAGTGGATTCAGTGGTATTTGTTTCCAGAGGGAGAGTGCAGCAGTTCAGTTTTGGAGGCCATCGCAGTGTAGCAGTGCAGCAGATTATATTGATGGCTAGTTCTCCATCTCAGCTCTTTTTGGGTCAGATCTATATGTAACCCACGTTATTATTTATAATAAAAATTGAGATTCTTCCTGTTCTATGTGGTATTTGATTACAATGTTTTATGTGTTTTTATTTTACATGGCAATCTTCTGTTGAGTAAATGTTGATTTTACGACATAATGTGGAGTTCAATTATTTTTCTGCATTTTTAGTTAAAATATCCCATCCAGGATATTACAGTGGTATCAGAGCCTTGTTCTTGGCTTAGCATATGGGTTTTTCAGTTTCTAGTTGCAATGGTTACTGAGGGTTTTAATGCATATTCACTTTAAAATAAGATCAAAGATTTATTATTTTTATGAACATTGTCGGATCTGGAGAGGCTGCATGTCAAATATGACAAATTCACGAAAATTCATTGCCCAATGATAAAAATGTGTGACGCATAATAATGATTCGAAAAATTTGACATTGTGAAGTCAAAATGAGGAGCGTAACATATTATTAAAAGCACAAGAGCTATCAAACTTATTAGAGGTAGAATTTCTATCGGTAAATTCAATTAAGGGGGCCATTATATTTTTCTTATGAAGCTAATCATAGCCACATGTTTAATTGTTAAAAGACGTGGAATAAAATTTTAGAGGCCACAACGTCACATTGCTTAGATCCGAAGCTGGAGCCGAATTCATGGATGTGTGGTACCCAAGCGGAAAATTTCATATTCAGCTGGGTCGAAAGGTAGAGCCGTCAAAATTATAGGAAGTCGGCTCATATTTTTTTAAAATCCAAGTTTCCTTGAGCTTCCATTTCCAGTCGAATGAGTTTTGTGACGAGGGTCAAGTTTTTTATTGTCAAAAGGCCAAACTTATTATGTATGGTGTATGATTTTGTCGTGAGTGGGGTCGTATACCATGAAGAGGGGTTGTATGCAATATATCAAAGTGTAGGGGCCACTTAATTTTATTAAAACAGAGGCTTTAGCTCAAATTTCATCTTTGAACCAAGCCATGAGCTGAAAAAGGTTGACAATGACATTGTGAGTCGTGAAGGTTCTTTTTCAGCAGGGCAGCTGTCAAGCACATTGCTCGAAGCTGAAAGTATTGGCCCGGTTAAACTTAATACAATGTTGTCATTATTTTAAAATGATAGGAGCCATAAATTTTGATTAGCTGGCCAAGTGTTGGGCATTCAAATGACCAAGAACAAAATTTTAATCGCAGGGCTGAGTCGACTATGAGAAAAAGGGCAGAAATTTGTGTATTTTATATTAGGCAAGCTAAGTTTTGAAGCAAAGGAGAGATGACCGAATGCACTGCATTGCCAACGACTGCACAAGAAATCGAAGAAAGTAGAGGCCAATTACATATAAGACAGATACGTGGATGATTTCAAAAGTATCTACACCAAGAATTAATGATGAAAGTAGCGTGAACGGAGTGGATGTTCCATCTAAAGACTAAGCCATCTGTCGTTAAATTCAGGCAGAGTTCTTGTTTACAAAAGGAAAATTTTCTCACTGTATTGTGGGAGTTGCCTATCAGGGCAAAGATAGTCTCAGGACCGTATTTCTGAAGGTGTCATAGTGGCTATGCTGAGTTATCAACTCAGTATTTTGCGAGGCCATGTGTATGACATTTTTGGACAATTTAGGCCATTACAGTCACCCTTTTTCTAGAGACACTGTTGATAAGGAGGGTGAATATATTCTGTTGAGGAGAGCAACTGCATCCAAGGGTCAGTGTCCAAGAATTCCTATAGTGGGAATCTGAATTATACATATTATGTTGCTGGCCATAATCTGTGCACTTAGGAATTGAAGGACGCGTTTCATAGGGGGCAAAGATATACCAGATTTTCTGAAAATTTGTATTAGCCTTGAATAGAAAACAGTAGCATGTCTGGGATACCGTGAAGTCATCAAATATTCTTTGTTGATGCACTTACTCACATTCCAGAGGCGCATTGGGGTTCTCAATGAAACCCGATTCCACTATTATGCATTTTTTTATTTTATTACCCATATATAACAATCAGTAGTCAAATTACTTTTGTATGCATTTCTTTAGTAGTTGGCTTGAAGTCTTGTTACAAGTGTGTCATTATAAAAGCAAAAAACAAAATCTACATATACAACGGTTGTCATGAAACTGTATGTCAAAATAGCTCACTAAGAAATTCAACAAACTCAGAAAAAAAATGACCTCATTATCACAATTTTTCATGTCATCATTGGGTTGAACCATGGAGGAACTCGTAAACAAATTGAAAAGATTAAACAATGCAGGAGTTAGTACCTTGAAGCAAAAAACAAACCCTTCTCCAAGAAGGTACATATTTTCTTCCAACAAAGGCATTTGAGTGATTTACAGAAGGAGAGAGAAGTGGGAAATTGGCTTTATGCACTTGGGATGGACTTAAGGAGTGGAAGATTAGAAAATGACTTTCCCATGTTGGAGAAACTGGAATCCTGCCTTCCAAAGATAGAGCAATTTTATTGGAGTTTAAATTGGGCTTTGGAGCCATCTATGCTTGAATTGGTGCAAGCCATATTCTTGGAACATCTAAGTGAGAGAGTCAAGCTTATATATGCCTCTTGTTTCAATAATATTTTGAGGATAACAACACCCTTTCCTCCCTACAATGATGAAATTATGAAAATAATTTTCAAACTGATAGTAGGAAACTTTCGGGATGTGGACAACTGTGCAAGCTCTACATTTGGGAGAAAGCTTAAGGTCTTAGAAGTCATGGCCATGACCCGTACTTATGAGGTCATGATCAATCTTGAGTGTGATGGCTTGATTCTGGAGATGTTCCAATGCTTCTTTAGCATTATGAGACATCATTATGACACATCCATAGGTCACATATAGTCCATCCTATCGTCATGTATGGGGGACCGTGATGCCATTTTTCGGGAGCTGCAGGCTAGGTTGTTGAGCATTTGGAGGAGAGAGAAGTTGGTCTCACCCATTGCTTATGAGCTAGCCTAAGGGCTAGTTGAGCAGAACATTGAGCTTTTCAGGAGACAGTTGACCAGGGAGGAGTTGCTCCAGTTTGGTGGATCAGGCAGCAAAAATGAGCTAAGGAGGAAGGGGCTTTGCTTCATTTGCAAAGAACCTTGGGGGCCTGATCACTCATGCTTGAGTGATGTAAATGATGTGGCAGAGGCAGAATAGAAGGACATTCCTTTTTTATGCCAGGATGAGGACTCTCCTCCATATGAGTCCATGGGATCAAATGATGACGCTTCTGGAGACGAGAGCAGTCATGTGGAGTTGATGGAAGTAGGTCAGAGATGCATTCCATTGTGCAGGGTGAGCAGTCAGGGGACTCTACGGGAGATACTCTGGGTGATGAGTCACTTGTGATGATTCAGCCAAAGAAGCATATGATGGACCCTGAGTCAGCAGAGGAGGATACTATGCACATCATTCATGATAGTCCTTTGGGGGAGAGCCAGATGGAGGCTCACATTGAGTCTATGATGGATATGCGGCTAACCTTGGGGTCAGCCATTGAGGAGGAGCAGTCAGATGCACATACACTGAGTACGGTGACAACAATTGCAGATCCATATCCTCTGGAGATGTTGGAGTTTTATGGGATAGTCCTATAGGGGGCTAGTAGACAACAGGAGCATTACATTCTCGATTAGGAGAGGGATGAGCTATTGGAGATGGTGGAGCATCCATCGTTGGGACGACACACTGATGAGGTATAGATAGATGCAAATGTAGTTAGCAGAGCTGCAGTATTTTCAGGGAGTAGCACTCTCCAGGAGTACATCGATGGGGCATGTAGCATATCTTGCCCACTTTGGCCCATTATAGAGGGGGGGGCCTTCTTCTACAGGCAAATTTCATTGGCAGACAAGATAGAGAAACGTGATTTGATTATGAGAGGGCGACAACTCTCTAGGCATGTTCCATATGCATTTGACACTACATTGGATTCTTCTTCCAAGATAGATTGGTGGGAGATCATGAGTTGGTACCCTCTTTATGGTACGATTTTATTCATAGGAAGAACAGCAAAGCAGGGGCCCTTAGACATGATAGGTGATATAGATTCCAGTTGGCAGTGGGGCACAGATCGACATTTATTTAGCATCCCATCTCGGTTTCAGGAGAGCAGGATCAACATTGGATTTAGTCAGGAGAGAGAGGCGATGAGTTGGTACATAGTTGGTGGGGCAGCTTACATAGTCATAGATACAACGTAGCCAAAGTCATGGGCCTCACCTCTTAGAGCATCAATTATAGCCAGAGGAAGTGTGCAGTCCGAGCTGTGGGACTTGGGCAATGATTGGCCATGGTGGCATTGGGATCGGAGAGGATTTTTTGATGACAGGTACAGTGAGAGATCAGTTTGGGATCCCAGCATTGAGGGGTCTATTTCGGGTGGCTTGACACAGGCACATAGTAGCACCAGGGGGTTTGTATGGGATCCGGGCATTAGGTCTCAGTTGCATCAGGCCAATTGAGTGGCCCATATATTTGGATTGCTTGAGGGCAAGAAATATTGGGGCAGAAGGTCTATAATATTCAATTTTTTGGTGTCACCTACGACAGGGTTAGGTTGGACTTATAGAGTTAGGAGCAGAAAGGTCACAAGTATAGATTGGTGTTATCAACGGACTCAAGGGATTTTTGGAGGAGTTTCTATGATGTCCAGTGGCATTCGCTTGATGTATTCCATCATCCAAGCAGCTTGCCTTTCGTTCTGGTGCATTCTGACAAGTTTTGAAAAAATGAGTTATTTTTGGGCTTAACTCAGCTAATTACACTCAAGGTGGAATTCCGGGAGGAATACATGATAGAACACCTTATTGTGATAGCTCATTGGAACCGAGACAAAGATACCTACATGATGGGATGGTTGGACATGAGTTTAGTGACCAGGGTTGGCGTGGTAGCCGATTTACCCTTTTATACATTAAAAAGGAATATTTTAATAAGAGGGAAAAGTGCTCCATGAATAAAATAATGTTCAAATAAGGCTCCAGAAGGCTCCAAGAGATCTATAAAAGAAAGAGAGGAGGCCATTGAGGGATATCTTTTGGATCATATCATTTTCTTGTGTGAGAGGTTTGAGACGTGGTTCTCTAATTCAGTCGTAGCCCTAGGAAGAAAACCCTCGGATGATTGGTGAGTGTTGGATGGAAACCCAACTCTCTTTGAGGAGACTTCATTCAGAAGTTTCGCAGATCTTTAGAGATATTGGAGTGAGGGTCATTTATACTTTCATCAAGTGCTTCGATGGATTCAGTGGTAGCTATTGCCGGAGGAAGAGTGCAGCAGTTCAGTTTTGGAGACCATCACAGTGTAGCAGTGCAACAGATTATATTGATGGCCAATTCTCCATATCAGCTCTTTTTGGGTCAGATTTATATGTAACACATGTTATCATTTATAATAAAAGCTGATATTCTTCCTGTTCTATTTGGTATTGGATTGCAATGTTTTATGTGTTTTTATTTTACATGGCAATATTCTGTTGAGTAAATGTTGATTTTACGGCATAATGTGGAGTTTAGTTACTTTTCTGTATTTTTAGTTAAAATATCCCATCCAAGATATTACAAAGGATGATGTACTACCTTATAAAGTTCATGATGAAAACTTTGCATTAGAAAGATAGAAAATTCATCATATTCATTGTCTATTGTACCTGCATCTTTTGGTGCTAATGGAATTTTATTCCCTCTACCACTAGGTATACAAAATATCTTGCCATATATTGAGGCATTTATGTAACATGTAAAAACTTTCCACCTCGTCAAATAACACATACACAGCTAGAATTATAGAATACACCAATGCTACTTCTAGTGAGTTAAAAACAACTACAATTTCAATTGATTCCTTTGTGCTCAAGATCCCGGCCTATTGATTACACAGAAGTCAACATAGTAACCTCCATTTTGACAAGTCAAACAACCAGTAAAATCAAGGTAGCAATATCAAGATAATTCCATACCTCATACTTCATTAGATTGACTTGGTCCAAGCCCAACTTAATGAAGAGACATCCACTTTGAGGTTTCCCTTTGAGCTTGAGTTTGCTACGATTTGAAGGGGACATCTTATCTGGAAAGACTATATTTGGCATATGGCCATCACTTATTCTTATTCAGTCCTTTCTTTAGTGGGTTGATCCATGGATGGAGGGTTTTATGGAACTTGTTTTGATGATGTGTCACTTGGATAATAGAGGATGCCCTAGAAGGTATATGTTCCATTGTTGGAGACCTTGTTCCACACTTGTACAAGTAGTTTTTGTTAGTTTCTCTAAGCCCAACCAAATGATTAATTTGCAAATAAATTTTTATACCCAAAAATTTAATTTCACTAAAATCCCGATTTAAAAAAAAAAAAAAAAATGAAGAAGAAGAAGAAAAAAAAAAAAAAAGATCTGAAATATGCCTACAATTAAAAAAATTGAGCTTCTAACAAATTATGCACAAAATAAATAATAAATCCAAGCACATAAATTTTCACACAAATTTTACCCTCAAAAACCCCAGTGTAGGGAAAAACAAACAAAATGGGATTTTATTAGGATTCAATGAATAAATCAGGAAAATATTACAACAGCAGTTCTAGAGAATTTAGAGCCAAGAACAACCCTAGAAAACAACTCCTCTCCTCTACACAGTATAGCCAAGCAAACGACCTCTCCCTTTGCAATGTATAATCCGTGTCTCCTACAACATATAACTCTTCCCTAAATACACAACCTCTCTCCCCTATGCACTCTTCTTGGGCATGGCCCCTCTCTTTATCAAAGAGATACAATTCGCAACGTCGATGATCAAACTCTTAGTTCTTAGGATTTGCAAAGGTCTCTTAGATCCCAAAAAAAAAAAAAAAATTACGCTGATTTCTCAAAGCCACAATTTCCCCAATGGAAAGATCTTTATGTAAAAATATACAGTTATCTTAGCTCAAATTCGATGGAAAGAATCTTATGCTCAAGAGCCACGATTCTTAGAGTCAAAGTCAAATTCTTGTTCTTAGACTTCGCAAAGGTGTCTTAACGCTGATAGAAGAAATATTTAGGCTCAAAATTCTTAGAGCCACAATTCCCAAGTCCAAAGGAAAAATCTAAGGAAAAAATCCACAAATCTCATGAAAACTAGCCGCAATTCTCCAAGCTGAAAGAAAAATATGGGTTTTCACTTAAATTTTCCTTCCAACTTCTTCAATTACTCACATGGAAACTGCGAAAATAAAATCGCTCGAAACAAAGTGGCCAACATTGAGTCAATGCTCGGTTGAAGTTAGTCACAATAATTGCGCAGGAAATCGAACAACGCAAGAAATTTTTCAAAGAGCCACCGCATGATTCTCAAAGGGAAAGGTGACGATATTTACTCCCGCACAGTTACAGATGTGTAGAATTTTTATGTTACAGAGTTTTCACATGATGAATTACAGAGTCGTCATCACTACAAAGTTATAGTTGGTACTACAGAGTTACAAAGTCGGTGTCTGTGTTTCTAAGAATCACAATATTTACATTACAGAGTCGTCGCATGATGAATTATGGAGTCGTCGTGTGTCGAGATACATGGTCAGAACACAACTAAATTATAGAATTGAAATAGTGATTGTTTATTTCAATTCTCTTGCAAGTTACTAGAACTTCTTGGAGAGAGCTTGAAGTGAAAGTGACACCTCCCCATCAACATCGTTTCATTACTAAATTTTCAAATGCTATAGAAAGGTTGAGCAAGGTTGCAATGGGTGAACTCCAATATTTTTGTTGAAGCAAAAAACATGCTTGTTTCTAAATGTACTAGATGCCTTGAGCTCTCTTGCATCCTCACTTAACAAGGAAAAGGATGATGTACTTCCTTATATATATCATGATGAAAACTTTGCATTAGAAAGATTGAAAACTCATCATATTCACCGTCTATTGTACCTGTGTCTTATGGTGTTAATGGAGTTTTACTCCCTCTACCACCAGGGATACAGAAGATCTTTCCATATATTGTGGCATTTTGTAACATGTGAAAACTTGCCACCTTGTCAAATGACACCTACACAGCTAGAATTATAGAATACACCAGTGCTACTTCTAGTGAGTTAAAAACAACTAAAATTTCAATTTATTCCTATGTGCTCAAGATCTCAGTCTATTGATTACACATAATTCAACAGAGTAACCTTCATTTTGACAGGTCAAACAACCAGTAAACTCAAGGCAGCAACATCAAGATAAGTCCATACCTGCTACTTCATTAGATGGACTTGGTCTAAGCCCAACTTAATGTAGAGACATCCACTCTGAGGTTTCCCTTTGAGCTTGAGTTTGCTATGATTTGAAGGGTACGCCTTAAGTGGAAAGGCTATTTGGTATATGGCCATCACTTATGCTTATTTAGTCCTTTCTTTAGTGGCTTGATCCATGGATGGAGAGATTTATGGAACTTTTTTTGATGATGTGTCACTTGGATAATGGAGGGTGCCCTAAAAGGAAGATGTTCCATTGTTGGAGACCTTGTTGCACACTTGTACATGTAGTTTCTATTAGTTTCTCTAAGCCTAGCCAAACAATTAATTTTCCAGTAAATTTTTATACCCAAAAATTTATTTTAACTGAAAACCCAAAAAATATTTAGATCTAAAATCTACCTATAATTAACAAAGTTGAGCTTCTAACAAATTATGCATAAAAGAAACAAGAAATCCAAGCACATAAACTTTTACACAAATTTTACCCTGGAAAACCCCAGTGTGGGGAAAAACCAACAAAGAGGTATTTCATTTGGCTTCAATGCATAAATGGGGAAAATATTACAGTAGCAATTCTAGAGAATTTACAGCTAAGAACAACCCTAGAAAACAACTCCTCTCCTCTACACAATATGGCCCAACAGACAACCTCTCCCTTTGCAGTGTATGGTCCATTTCTCTTTAGCAAACTCGGCCCAGGGCATGACCTCTCCTAGAACATATAACTCAGCCCTAAAGACACAACCTCTCACCCCTATGCACTCGGCTTGGGCATGACCCTTCTCTTTATCAAACGATGGCCTAAATATGGCCTCTATATCTCTACTAACTTGGTCCCTTATATTTAGATGCTCAACTTTCCTTCTTCTCACCCAAATCATCCCTCTTCTCTCTCACTCAATGTGAACTCCAAATCATGTCCTCCCACTCATTATAGAAATTTATAATTTCTCTCATAACCCTATTCTCCCTTGAGATCTTCAAAGAAAATATCAAAGGGAATAATTTGATCTTATCACTTTCTTTTGATCTGGTTAAAAAAAAAATGGTACAAAAAAATAAAAAATCGAAGTTATAAACTTTATGATGATGTGGACTAGGATGCTCACCTTCTTTCCATGTGGATGACACTTGGTTTAATGATATATTGAGGGTAACCTGGAATGGTTTCAACACTTAATCATGGAAGAGTGTAAACCATGTTTTTATGAATGGTTTCAAAACTTAATCATGGAAGAGTGTAAACCTTGTTTTTATTGGCAGCAGATTGATTTTGCATAGGAGAAATAACAGATTTGTATTATAACACTACTACATTTCTTCGCTTTAAATTCCGACACCTGTTTCCGACGCTTTTGACCAAATGTCGGAAATTTTCCCAAAATTTTTCCATCCCGCCCGAAACCGTCGCTATACCGACGTCTATAGAAAAGTGTCGTAATACCGACACTTAAACTAGTGTCGCAATTACGACGTTTAAAGGAAGACGTCGCAATTGCGACACCATGGCCCAAAGCGTCGCTATTGAGACGACTCTAAACGTCGAAACTGCGACACAATGTCTAGGTGTCGCCATCGCGACGTTTGGAGGCACCGTCCTAATAGCGACGCCTTTTCCGCCGTCGGTATAGCGACAGTTATTTTCGCGCTACATAAAAATACCAAACTTATATGGGCGCTACATAAAAATTCAAAACTTATATGCGCGCTACATAAAAATGTTTGGTATTTGTCGCAATAGCTACGTTTGATATCACGCGTGCATTCGCTCTCTGCTCTTGCAGAACAGCATTTGCGGTCAGCATTCGAGCTCAGCTCTTGCAGAACAGCATTTTCCCTCGGCATTTGCCCTCAGCGTTCGCCCTCAGCTCTTGCAGAACAGCATTGGCCCTCAGCGTTCGCCCTCAGCTCTTGCAGAACAGCATTCGCCCTCAGCTCTTGCAAAATGGTAAGTTCTTACTGCAGGCCCTTCCTCCTATAGTAGGCTTGACTCTATTTGGGTTTTTTTGGTCAATTCCATTGGATTTTGTTAGGCTGTAGGGTTCTCTGTAGATGTCAAGAGTCAAGATTCAATACCCTCTATTATCTTCATCACCCAATACAAGATTTAAATTTTTCCCAAAGAAACGCTTATTAATTTGGCAACCATTATTTCTCCCTGCTTTAAAAACCCTACATTTAAATGAAAAACAAGCATTGCATTTCAACTACAAAAATCTATTAGTGTTCAAATGTACATGTGTGCTACATTAACGTCCGATGTCACACGCGCATTCGACCTCCGCTCTTGCGGCACCATTCGCCCGCACGCCCGCCCGTGCATAAAGATCCGCCCCCAGCTCTCTAACAACATTCGCCCCCGCATTCGCCCGGCCCCCACGCATTCACCCCGGATTCCCCCTCCGCCCTTCGTAACAAAGATTCGCCCCGCATTCGCTCGGGCCGGTGCAGACACAGGCTTGCTCCTCGCCCGCCCCCGTTCGCTCTCACTTCTCAACAACATTCGCCCCCGCCGCCGCCCGCCCCACAACACTACAACATTCGCCCCCGCCCCCAGCTCTTGCAGAAATGGTAAGTTCTTACCGGCAGGCCCTTCCTCCTATAGTAGGGTTGACTCCCTCTTGCAAAATGGTAAGTTCTTACTGCAAGCCCTTCCTCCTATAGTAGGGTTGACTCTATTTGGGTTTTTTTGGTCAATTCCATTGGATTGTGTTAGGCTGTAGGGTTCTCTGTAGATGTCAAGAGTCAAGATTCAATACCCTCTATTATCTTCATCACCCAATACAAGATTTAAATTTTTTCCCAAAGAAACGCTTATTAATTTGGCAGCCATTATTTCTCCCTGCTTTAAAAACCCTACATTTAAATGAAAACAAGCATTGCATTTCAACTACAAAAATCTATTAGTGTTCAAATGTACATGTGTGCATCACTTGTGTAGGGTATTCCTTTTCCACTCTCACATTATCCAAGAATGTGTGCAGTATAGTTCATATTTTTTGTGATTTAGATTGCCTTGAAAAAGGAAAGGTAAATTATTTCCCATGGAAAAAGAAGGTTTTCCATTTTTATAGGTTGTTTGGACTTACGTGGAAAAATTTTTGGTATGCCTTTCATATTATGTAGTTTAAATTTGAATTAACAGATTATTCTACATGAAAATATAATTACCTATGTGATGTCCTTCATCACTAATTAAAATTATAGGCTTTCAATTTCCTAGACTCTAACTCATCTGATGCTAAATTCTAGGTTCTCATTGGTGGATCACTCTTCCATTGATTTCCTTTCCCTCCGGATCTTGTCATACTTTAAAAGTCATCAATGATACATATATTATTTCAGGTATCCCAAAAGGCTTTATAGTAGAACATATTGTGAAGTTTTTTTGACACTTGAGGATTCTTTTAGAACTGCAACGCGGTCTATGCTATCGAGTTATATACCAAGCAACTTGTCCTTAATAACCACACTATGAGGTAGGTTCAACCAATTTGAACTTGTTGGGACATAGCATATGAAGTTGTGTGATGAGTCCATATCACAGGTCTATTATGGTGAAAAAAGTGAAGACATGTAATGATAGTTATTATGTTAACATTACTAGAACCATTTTCGAAATTATCCATGCTATCAAGATGTCAAAATTCCAGGCATTAGGTGTCAATACTCGTAGCTAATAGATAATAATAATAATATAAAAAAATCACAACTTTATTCTTGGAATATGATTGTTACACATTGGTAACCTAGTTCATGAGTTACTATCACCCAAAGATTGCAAAACAAACTTAAAATATAAATTAAACCAACATGAGAATCCAACTAAGGTTTTCTCGACAAAATCATGCCATAACCTGGCATTTTGAAACCCAAATTTGAATCCATCATAAGTAATACAATGCAAACTCAGATGGATTTTCAATGCATGTTTGCATGCTACACTTATTCTCCGTCTAGATATCATTTTTTAAATGGAACCATTAGTCAAGCCCACAGTCCTTTTTATGTGAAAAATTTCAGCTCTATTTGAGCTCTTTTTTGCTCCACCACCTCCATAAACCAATGTTACACGGGGTCTCGCCCCCCCACCTAGGGGTCTAGATTCCTCACCCTCACGTCCCCTCACCACCCCTTTTAGTTTATGGTTTCATGTTAAAATTTGATGTGCCACTTAGCATATTTGAGAATCCAAGTGATTCCGATTCAGATGGTGACATGGTTGATCTTGATATATTCGTGCAGAAGTTGGAAGCAGAGACTAGTGGGGCATTAACTTGAGCATTTATGCTCATTTATCATTATGATGATATCATTTGATATTCATATGTTATGTTTTATGTTTTATGTTTCATACATAACTTATTTGCGTTTAAGTTTTATGTTTCAGACTTGAGTTGTAAACTTCAGTTTAAACTCTATTTTGAATCTTGATATAATATGTCATATGATATCTTAAACTTTATTTTCATTGTACATTGTTAGTAGTTACATTAATGATTATATAGTTACAAACTTACAAACTTACATGCATGATTGCATGATGTATGTTTTAACTTTTAGCTTTTAACTTTTAAATTTGTTTCAATTATATGATTCATCATTCATCGATTTGTAATTTTATCATTTATGATTTATCTTTCATGATGCAAGTGTATGATGACTGTATATACATTCCTTGCAAAAATATAGTTACATTTTAAATATTAAATTTTATAATTTTTATGACCCCGACGTCCCCCCACGCTTCCTGAAAATTGGTAGGGAGCTTTTGCATAGGCCGCTCCCGCGCTCCCTCGTCCCCTCGCTCCCACCTCCAGGGGACTTGGTGGAACATTGCCATAAACATATGCAAACATATATCATGATCTTGGAATCCATTACATATGTATGTGCCAATGTTCCATAATCTTGCCCCATCATCAATTTAAGAAATTTCCATTGAATATCAAATTATGGAGGGGGGGAACTTTTTGCTGCAACATTTGGCTCAAAATCAAGGACCATCTTCGTATGAGGTGAATGAGAACTATAGATATTTGAAGAAGTATATTAGTGCCTTTTCCTCTGGCCATGGAGTCATATACAGTCATCCATCACAAAAATTTGTCCTTGTTCATTCTCACCTTGAAAGTTGCAAAAAATCATGCCCTAATTGAAACGACACTAAATTTGAAAGATATAATAAAAATGCAAGCTAGAAGTGCCCTATTAATACAAAGGGAAAACCTTCCTACCTACCCTAACTGAGATAAATTCTGATTGAATAGGAAACATGATATTGCCAATGGAGTTGATCCAACAACTTGTTAAATGTATGGGACTAAATCATGCATTTGATTTCCAGGGAAACATGCGCATGAAGAGAAAAAGTGCATAATTAATGGAAAATCCATACATGCCACTTATAAAAACTACACCGAAAGGTCAAAAAATACTTAAGGCCTTAACTTAATTTGAATCCAAAAAATGACAAAACAGGATTAGTGAAAACACGAGAGTGGTGTGGGTGAACAACATAAATAAAAAGTGAAGATACCTTTCCCCAAGATGCCTTTGTCACCGTTGTATGAAAACATGTTTTCCTTTCCCTTTATACATGCAAGTGAATGCATTATAGGTATGGTTTTTTCCCATAATAGGAGAAGCCTACTTAAATATATCATTCGTGGATTGAATGTTTGGGTGCCTTAATGTTCAATGACATGTTTCAGGACTGAATTCAATGCAAGGCATATTTGAAACTCTAACTCTGTCTTCCGGTGTCTTATTAGAAATTATTTCAGTTTTCGTTTTGTGTTTTCAAGTTAGATATTGTTTTCAAGTTTTTACATTTATAATTTTATTGCAATGTAGCAGACTGATCAGAGCAGTGCAGGAACAACCCCGAGACAGGATGATCGCGGAAAGAGGCCAGCGGAAGAACATGTAAAGTGCCAGCATTGCTCTATCTTTAGGTATTTTAGTTATTTACATAATTGAAATAATATTAATTTTGTTCAAATATGCAGACACCTAGCCATGGTACGCCCGATGATTCCCTCTTTGAGGAAGAGCTTTTTTCATCCCTATCTCCAGTGTTGTTGTTGCAAAAAAAGGCACGAGATGCAACGTCGGAATTTAATGCTTTGATAGCTGCGCCTCAAACACCTGAAACAGAAGAGAGGATACAACATCTTATGAGGCAGCTAAATAGATATCAGGTAATAATAAAAAGTCAAAAGGATATTTTTTGTGTTCTGCATGAGATGAATTGTGATAGTTTGATTTTTAATTTTTACATTGACTAAACTAACAAAAAGTTCTTTTGTATGTAGCGTCTTCTGGCATTTGCTGAACCCGGTGTTGGTGGTAGGGGGACACAAGGGCAAGAGATTGCCCAACAACCCTCTCGTACACCTTCTACTCCTTTAGGTGCTAGCCAAGAAACACACCCTGCCCAAGCTGACACCCAGCCAACTGCTGAACGTGTTGGCAATGATGAGGCTGATATGGCCAGCTACATGATTGCGTTTCCTGGAGCTACACGTGTCAGCTCCACAGGGACCATTAATGGCACGTTGTTGGTGAACGATGAGGTTGTCCCTATAAAGCATGTACAACTCCCAGGTAAATTTTAATATTTTAACTATTTCATGTACTTTATCTAAAACATATTTATCATGATTTTTATTTTTAAATTAATGATAATATCTTATTTTTTTTGGTTTTATTCTGTGTAGGAAACAATGAGTTCTACAGGATTCTGGAGAGCCATGCGTTGGTAATTTTTGGCCCAACCATACGTACAAGGTGGAATTCCCAGAATTCCAACCTGAAAAAATAACTTCTAGATTATCTAGAAGCCCTTTTTGGGGTCGGCACATTTGACAGAAAAGCGGTGGCTCAGGTAGCCGGCAAATATTTGAAATATACTAGGGACACCTATAGGACGCAATTGCAATTTAACCCTAGATATGAGCGTCCTCTCGCAGTTTCAGAGAGTGAGTGGAGAGCACTCATCCATGACTGAAAAGAGAAAAGGGCAAAGAAAGAAGGAAAAATGCCAACTGGACCCGCAAGGTAAATTACAACTTTAATTCAATAGCTTTAATTTTCTTTATGTCTAAAATAAAAGTGTGCTACGTCATATTTGACTTCAATCTTTTGATGCTAGGTTGCCTGACACCTCAAAGGCAACCAAAGCTAGGATAGAGAAAAAGGGCCATCACAAGCTCGCCAGGGTGGCTACTTGAAATTAGCTGCAAGAATTGTAATTAAGTAGCTAAACATCTTATAATTAATTGTATCGCCTTCCAACGTTTTTGTAATCCTATCAGATATGATTAAAAATACACAATCATATATAATGTAGGGTGATGACTTTGGAACAATAACTACAGAGGAAGATAAAATATTGCTTTCCGTTTTGGCTATCAAGCTGTAGTTGAACGTCGCAGAAGCTTGGGGCAGGTCCCAAGATCTACAATGCCTGATGAGGTAAAACATTAACCTTTCAATATTTTTGTTTTCGTCCATAAATTTAATGTCTAACAACTTTGTTTAAATCAGGGGAGCAACACTACCGATGAGGTAAATAACCCAGTTTTAGAGCCAGATGTAGATGATCCTCTCGTGCAACCTGATCATTGTAGTGGGGACCAGGCCGACAATGCTGCTATCAGTGAGGGCCGTGACGGTAATTAATTTCCACTTATAATTTTTTCTAATTATACCTCGATGGTTGTCCTTATAACGTTTTTTGTTTATATGACAGAGAATGTTTCCCTTGAGGATCTTACCACCAGAGAGGAAGACAGGGCAACAGTCCCAACGGCGACAACTGGTGCACCAGGTAAATAATCTCATTGCAATTTTTTTTATTAATATTAACGAACTAGTTCAATGATATTTAAAAACTGATAATTAAAATTTAATTATTATATGTTTTTGGAGGCGATGCCCCGTCACTGGATGAGACCAGACATCGTGACAATGCAACTAGGTCAGCGGCGACAACTGGTGCACCAGGTAAATAATCTCATTGCAATTTTTTTTATTAATATTACCGAACTAGTTCAATGATATTTAAAAACTGACAATTAAAATTTAATATTATCTATTTTTGTAGGCGATGCCCCGTCACTGGATGAGCCCAGACATCGTGAATACGCAACTAGGTCAGCAGTGCGGGTTGAAAGGCACGAAATAGGAGCAGAGCACGATGATATTGATGATGTAATTAGGAGCTTTAAAAATAGGAAGAAGAAAAAGAAAATTTGACAATGTAAAATATTGTATTATTATAAGACAAACGTTAACATACTTGGAACATTTTTTTGCGTTATATAAAAAACTCATTTATCATACTATTTTTATGTCAAGCATTAATTGCAATGTTTCCTTGCGTACTTTTTGTTGAATTGTTTTTTATTAGTTATTGAATATTTTTTTTTATGCTCATGAAAGTAAAAAATGAAATATAGATTGGGTATTGGGGAATTGAGAGTGATGTGAGGGGGGGGGAGGGGCCATAAGAGCTTCCACCTTCACGTGGTTGGCCCCGTTTAGTAGAGAATAATTTATTGGAGCGATTTAATCTTGGAGCAAACCTCCCTTGATCCAGCGTAGCAACAAAAAAGTCATTGTTGACTTAGTTGCTACTCTTTGAGATCGTGGGAGGCTTGTTCCAAGTTCATGCGACTCCAATAAATTTTTCTTGAAACGAAGAGGAGCTTCTTCAGGTATGTTTTGACATTTTCAACATATGTTCTAACATTATCATAAGAATGCATCTTAGAGTAAAAAATACTACATCAATTACTTGTATTTATTGTATAGATAATGATGGATTTTGATTGACTTGGCAGTGCAGGTACAAATCCTCTTGCATCATGAGCTATACAACTTGTCAACCAGGGTCATGTCCAGGATATTTTTGCTTGTGCGCTTGACATTTTGTAAGTTCCTTTACAGTTCATAATTCAATATTAAGCTTGTGCACGATTATTATCTAGGTTTTTTGTATGTTTTTTTTCATCTATTTGATTGTAAGCAACTATGCATGTTTCCTGTTGTTCACTATGATTTCTCCCATTACCACTCCCAGGATGAATCCGACTTTATTGTTACATAGGTTACTTTATCGTTACTATGATTTCTCCATTTACGATTTCATAGGTTACATCATGTAAAGTTGTCAATCTCAGGTTGGTGATGAGCTTTAGTTCTCCAGATTTGGGGCTTTTCTGATATTTTCTCCCTCATGTCATTCCCGCATCACCTCGTTGTTTGAGCATGCCAATTTTCTACCACTTGTACCAATTGGCACATGTCAATCTCTGAGTGGTGCCACATTTCACCTATTTTCAGTGAGAGTTTAGGGTTTCTCTAACATAGCTTCAGAAATCCGATTCAGTGCCTGCTTGAATATTGTCACATAATACTTATGGTTTGGATTGATGAGCATGTTTCGAATGGTTGGTTGATTCATAAGAACCACCCATAAATCTCCCTTCCTCTAACACAGAGAAAATAAAAATTTCTTTGACAGGAGACAGAGTTTCAATACTTTGAAAACAAACTTCTATTCCCTTCAATAACTCAAAAAAAAACTATTACACTACTTCCTCACCGAGAGGGATTACAAAATTATGACTGCTACAAAACGCAGTGCATAAAACCAACTCACTGTCTGTTCAAAACAAACATACTCTGTCTCTAAGACACTCTGGTGTGTTTTTCCCTTTCGCACTGCTGTGCATACACACTTAAAAAGTTACACTCAATTTTTCACTTTTTACACACTGCTATGTAATAAAAAATTTACGTACTGTCTATAAAAAAAACTACCAAACTTTTTCGACCTTTTTATTTTTATATGCCGGAACATATAAAACATATTATAATAAACCCTCTTTTAAAAAAAAAAAAATTAAAACTAAATTCTATGGCCCACCTTTCATTTCGCATATGATATATATATATAACATATGTATATATTAAACTATCAAAACATTAAAGAACCCTTTCCGTCGGACTTCAAAAGTCTAAATAGATTGAATTTCAAACCAAATTCGCGTTCCAAAATGGGATGCCGACGTCTGCCTAATTTTAACTCGAATTCTCAATCCAATGTGCCCTATAAAAAATTCGGGTCCGGTTTTTAGGTTTTCAGATTCCCTTCAATTTCATGTGATCCAATATTAATGCTCCCTTGTCCTCCTTTTGAATTTACAAAACTGTCGGGTAAATTTCTGTTTGTTTAATTTCTGGTTGGTGAATTGCGTTAATGCTGGCTGTTGTGTTTAAATACAATCCTGTACAGAAATATGGTTGTGGCCGTCTACAAAAAAAACTTGCAGGAATTTTAAATGCTGAATTAAATTTCTAGATGGCATGCAAGCAACCTCCAAAAAAAATGTTGCTGCTGCATCCGTCCTTTTGCTGCAGCAGTTGAAGTTAAAATTCAACAGCACAGGGTTTAATAAGTGAGGGTGTAAAGGTAACTTTTTGTCGATGGTAATGGATTAAGATCATCTATTCATTTTTGTAGGGTCTTATGGTGTTTGGTTTTTTAGTTTTGGGTTGGGTTTATTGAGTCTAAGATAGTTTTTGAGTGAAAAAATTGCTATCAGGTATTAAAAAAATTTGGTTCTTTTGTCAAAATTTATGAGCTTGTTAGGAAATACAAAACTGACAATGGTTGTATCTTAAATTTGTGGAAAATAATTTGAAATGAAACCTTTTTTTTTAGGTTGTTGCAGCAGGTGCAAACCCCATTCAAATTACTAGGGGCATTGACAAGACAATAAAGGCCCTTGTTTCAGAACTCAAAATTTTGTCAAAGGAGGTAAACGCTTGCCTTTTGAGTAGGCTGGTTTTCCTTTTTGCTGATGGTTTGGTGTATCTAATTGAATTAGTTGCCTAAGGTATTTTGGTTGCAAACTCCTTTTCATTTTTCATACAGTATTGGCCTTGTGGAATACATTTGATTGTGTGGTCTTGTTAGATCTACAACATTTGTAGTTGTTTAGTCTTATGGCCGAGGTGCACTTTTATTATGGAAATAGTCGATGCAATATTGTCATTTAATCCTTACTGCAGGGTAGCATGTTGAGAAGTTTTTTGTGAAACATTTGATATTCAAAATGACACTTGATCCTATACAGCATCATGCACTTGACTTCAAAATTTATATTCAAAGTGTGCCAGACAATTCTTGCAAAATTTCAAATATTTAGGCTGTTTTAAACCATTATCTTTTTCATGTATTGGATGCTGAAAATGTGAAAAAGACTTTGGTATGAAACCAACTGGTGAATAATTTCCAGCACAACAACCACTTCCAAGACATGATTTAGAAGTAGAACAAATGTGCTTATGAAGCATAGAAAGATATCCTTGATGCATCGTCAATGTTTGGCTAGGGTTATTTTTGGAGAAAATAACTCCTTATTCCTAGAATAGTGATCTTCAATACAAGTAAATGCCAGAGAAGAGAGATCATCGTGTGACGCAAAAAAACTGAAATTGGACCCCCAAGGAGAGTTGGTGTGTCTACAATCGCTCTGTCAGCATTTTCCCTTGGTTTACCCCGTTCTTTTCCTCCAGCCTGAGTCTTAATTGACTTCTTCTTTCTTCGGGTTTATTTATCAAATTCGTAGAATTTGATAAATAAATACTATCCACAATGTTTGGAATTTAATTTATATTCCCGACTTTATATTATCTCCAAGCCTTATAACCAATGTTTAACTTTCAACACTTTGTATTTATACTCCACGTTTCTTTTTAAATAAATAACTTGTAATGAACTTTCGGCTCTATATTTCACCACCCAGCCTTACAACAATCACGCTCCAAACTTATGCTAATTATCCGCCAATCATTTAATTAAACAATTTCATTATACTCCGGCCCCACCTATATATATCAATAACCAATCAAACACTTGTATCGTACCTGGCTATCCTCCGCACACCTTAGTTAACCTCCGGCAAGTTCAACGTGCGACCACCGTCCGATGGCCCTTCTCCAAATCAACGACTCTTGGCAATTTCGCCGGCTTCCAACGTCAAAGGCTTTAACGTGCGATGGCGTGGGTTAAACGGTTGTTTGCTCGGTCACTTCGCCACGTGTCGCATTCCCTATGGAATCGCTCGCGAATAGAAATACCTCTCAACTCGCAAAAGCGTGCGATATGGGCAACCGCCTTTTGTGATTCCGCTCGTGGTTTTGGTAGAGGGCTTGACCACGGTGCTACTTTCAGTTCCGCTATCCTTGTATTTTAACTCATGTCCAACTTCTGGGTCGTCCGAAAGCACAACAATTTTGTCTCTTTATTAAGCGTGATTTTAATATGTGTATTATCAAAGAAAACCAACACAAATTTTATAAGAAAATTGTTCATAAGTCGAGCCCGCCGGACTTCAAACGGCGATAAACCATAATTCAAACCAAATTCGCGTTCCAAAATAGCCTGCTGACGTCGGCCAATTTTGTGACGCGAATTTCTTATCAAATTCGCCCTAATATTTTACGGGTCCAGATTTCCACTGCGCGAGCGGCCCAAACAAAGATCTGCTCCAATCAATTTTTGCCACGTGTCCTCAATAAAAACTTGCCCTGCTCCCGGTTGCGGGTGCATTCGATGGCGTTTGAGGTGATGGGACATGGATATGGCGATTTCATATCATTCGCATTAACATTTAACGCTGTTCAATTAAGTTTTCACATCAAATCTAGATTAATTAATTTTTAACACTGTTCAAGATCGGACCTCCACTCCTCTGAGCGATTCCGCATGCTCCAATTTGATCCGGCCTTCGGCTCTCATTATTAATGATCAGAGATTCATTATGATGGCCGTCCTTTGATTGCATTGCAGACGGGTCAACATAAAAAATGGCGTTTAGCCATGGTTTTTCAGACAAGCCGGTTGTTGGATTACACTGTCTGGTAACTGCGATGATAAGGAGAAGTGGCCAGCGGAACTCCTGCCTAGACTTTGCTGCATATTTCCATTTCTCTCGGTTCTGTCTCTGTCTGTCTTCCTCTGTTAATTGGAATTCTGCTTCTTCGTCTCTTGTGCCCACTGCGATTGCACCCATGCCTCGCGTGCGTCATAGGATGCGTTGCCGCAGGGGGAGCACTAGAAGTCAATCCCGGCGCGCTCCCTCCAGCACCTCAACAGAGGCTAGTTCACCTTCTCCCACGACGCGCACTGCGCAATTTTCCTTTGATTGCACCCTCAACCGCCCGCGAATCACAGCTGTAGTCACTGTGGTCTTCCGCGAGGAGGCCCAAACGCAGGAAGAATGCACCCGTCCGGCGGGTCTGAGCGGGTTTTAATTTGTTTTTCTTGCTTAGCAGGCCCAGTTAATTGGGATGCTTTTAGTTTATTTTACTGTGCTGGACCTTTAAGTAATATTTTTGAATTCTGTAAATTAAACGTTCAAGACTGGTTTCCCCGTATGAGGGCAGTCTTCTTAATTTTTTGATTTTTTGATGACAAATTTGCCATGAGTATGGCTAGGCAATGTTTTTGACTTCGGTGTAATTTTATTCGCAATGTTAATAGATTAACTTTACTTTGAATTCTCACATGATTAGCGTTTTTCTTGATCTCTTCAAGGATTTTGGGTACTTTAATTTGTATTTGGAACAATGGACGTCGGTACTCTATCTGTTGCTTTACTGTTCTACATACTACTATTTCACTTTCTTATAGATGCCTCTGGAATATTTGAATGCTTTCTCAGATTGTCGATAATCTCCATGTGGACCGTTACTGGATTTTATATCATGTCCCTGTATGTGACATGGGGTATTTTTCTATCATTGTCTGGGTGGGACTTCCACTTTTCTGGATGGATATTTGGGTTCCAATCTTCAGATGTGAAAATGTAATGACTTCATGGACTGTTTTACTTCATATAATATATTCAAAATAGCATTTTTTCTCTTCTGAAAAAAAATGATTAATGTTTATCATTCTGTCTTCAAAACTAGCGATGCGGGTCTATGTTGCTGGTTTATTGATATGGTCTGATGGTCTTTTTATATTTTGGACATATCACACTCCTCACATGATTAGCGTTTTTCTCTGTTCAAGGATTTTGGGTACTTTAATTTGTATTTGGAACAATGGACGTCGGTACGTACTCTATCCGTTGCTTTACTATTCTACATACTGCTATTTCACTTTCTTATAGATGCCTTGGGCATATTTGGATGCTTTCTCAGATTGTCGATAATCTCCATGTGGACCGTTACTGGGTTTTATATCAAGTCGCCGTATGTGACATGGGGTATTTTTCTATCATTGTCTGGGGTGGGACTTCCACTTTTCTGGATGGATATTTGGGTTCCAATCTTAAGATGTGAAAATGTAATGACTTCATGGACTGTTTTACTTCATACAATATATTGAAAACATCGTTTTTTCTCTTGTGAAAAAAAAAATGATTAATGTTTATCACTCTGCCTTCAAAACTAGCGATGCCGGTCTATGTTGCTGGTTTATTGATATGGTCCGATAGTCTTTTTATATTTTGGACATATAACACTCCTTACATGATTAGCGTTTTTCTCTGTTGCAGGATTTTGGGTACTTTAATTTGTATTTGGAACAATGGACGTCGGTACTCTATCTGTTGCTTTAATATTCTACATACTGCTATTTCACTTTCTTATAGATGCCTCGGGCATATTTGGATGCTTTCTCAGATTGTCGATAATCTCCATGTGGACCGTTACTGGGTTTTATATCAAGTCCCCGTATGTGACATGGGGTATTTTTCTATCACTGTCTGGGGTGGGACTTCCACTTTTCTGGATGGATATTTGGGTTCCAATCTTCAGATGTGAAAATGTAATGACTTCATGGACTGTTTTACTTCACATAATATATTCAAAACAACGTTTTTTCTCTTGTGAAAAAAAAATGATTAATGTTTATCACTCTGCCTTCAAAACTAGCGATGTTGGTCTATGTTGCTGGTTTATTGATATGGTCTGATGGTCTTTTTATATTTTGGACATATCACACTTCTCACATGATTATGATTAGCGTTTTTCTCTGTTGCAGGGTTTTGGGTACTTTAATTTGTATTTGGAACAATGGACGTCGGTACTCTATCTGTTGCTTTACTATTCTACATACTGCTATTTCACTTTCATGGACTGTTTTACTTCATATAATATCTTCACTTTCATGGACCGTTTTACTTCACTGTTGTAGGGTCTTGGGTACTTTAATTTGTATTTGGAACAATGGACGTCGGTACTCTATCTGTTGCTTTACTATTCTACATACTGCTATTTCACTTTCATGGACTGTTTTACTTCACCGTTGTAGGGTTTTGGGTACTTTAATTTGTATTTGGAACAATGGACGTCAGTACTCTATCTGTTGCTTTACTATTCTACATACTGCTATTTCACTTTCATGGACTGTTTTACTTCATATAATATCTTCACTTTCATGGATTGTTTTATTTCATATAATATCTTCACTTTCATGGACTGTTTTACTTCATATAATATCTTCACTTTCATGGACTGTTTTACTTCACTATTGCTGGGTTTTGGGTACTTTAATTTGTATTTGGAACAATGGACGTCGGTACTCTATCTGTTGCTTTACTATTCTACATACTGCTATTTCACTTTCATGGACTGTTTTACTTCATATAATATCTTCAAAACTGCGTTTCTCGTCTTTTAAAATTTTATTTTTTTTTTTAAAAATTGAACCCTCCGTCGGTCTACCGACGCCTTGTAGACGTCGGAACTGCGACAATCCAGAAACGTCGGACGAGAGACAGTATGAAAACGTCGGAAGCGCGACGTGCTAAACGTCGGAACTGCGACAACCCAGAAACGTCGGAAGAGAGACAGTATGAAAACGTCGGAAGCGCGACGTTCCAAACGTCGGACCACATATCGTCGAAATTACGACATCTTCCAAACGTCGGAAGAGTGACGTCCAAAACGTCGGACCACGTTTAGTCGGAATTGCGACAGGTTACAAGCGTCGGAAGAGCGACGCCAAAACGTCGGACCACGTTTAGTCGGAACTGCGATGGTTAATGAGCGTCGGAAGAACCACGTTTAAAACGTCGGAGCCGCGACGGTTTGTGAGACGTCGGAAGAGTGACGCCTGTTCGGAACGTCGGAATAAGTGTCGATAGTGCG